>LYUA01000933.1:29409-44387 GCA_002093875.1 Calopteryx splendens | reverse complement strand
GTCATAATACGCTCTTTTTCCAATCTGGTAGTTAAAACTGTGCCTAACTGGTAATTAATACTTAACAGTGAGTCATAATACCGGGTCTTAGCGAGGTAAGGGTCAAGAGAAAAAAGGGGGAGGAGGGAAAGGGTGTGGTGGGCACTTAAATTTGCTCGTACTTATTATATAATGATGCCTCACCGATGGCTTTACACAAATTAAAGGCTGAATCCATAGAAGGGTTATTGTAGGGTTGAGGTCGTGCGTCAATTAGAAACCCACCTTAACCGGTAAATTATTATTTTATATATCCATCGCTCTAGTCGTTATTTAAATACAGTCCATTCATTGTAATGGATTTTATTATATTTAAATATAAACCCTACATGTATTTGCGTTTTCACGTTCCCTTTTTACTGTTCATTTTCTTAGTTCCAGGTCACCAATGTACATTTATCCACTTCAATTGATGTCCCCCTCCGATTGATGAGGTGATATTTCTCCATTATTATGTAACCTCTAGAATATTTCACCTGGAGGTTTCCATGGCATCCTATCTGTAAGTGCATAGCTGCATATTTGAAAAAAATAATAGGAAACTGTGACTATCGTCAGGGGGAGCGCAATTTGGCTGTGGGAGTCATTTTTCTTGTTTCATCGGTTCAAAAAAATTGGAAATGGATATTTTTTTTCCAGAGGTGGTTTAAATTTGGCTTTAGTGCTTGAATTTTAAACTTTGGTTACGTGGTCATTCGCTCCTTCCAAGAGTAGTCTCTTCATGAGAGAAATATCGATGCGTCTTATTTTTGGAATTCTTTTTGAGTAATAAATTTTCCTTCGTACATAATTGTCTACGAGTTTCAGCTGTTAAGACAGTATAGAGAGGCTGATATTTTCCGTGGTGTTACTTTGCCGTTATTTATTTACAGATTATATTTCTTTCTTTTTTGTTCTCAAATTTATGTAAATATTCAAACGTTAAATGGCCATAAAATAATAATATTTGCCTGTTTTGGTCAAATTTAATTCGGGGAGAAATATTAGGAACAACCAGTTATACAACATTTTTTTTTCTAGACTTAATGGAAACTGATTCATTCTGTGGGAATATCCTCCGGAAATCTCTAAAAGCACGGATTTGATTACACCTCAGGGGTGAATAAGCGTTGTCAAGGAATGGAATTTTAGGAGTCGAGCGATGAGGCGTCAGCCATAGGAGCACTTAAAAGACGACATTAATACCGTCAACTGATTACCACTTAATCCGTTGTGAAATTGGCCTTCGACATCGACATTCATTTCGAATGCGAGCCTTTCGTGGCCGTTGAAAAAAATGGACAGCTTGTCGAGTGGCGTTTCAATATATCCCGCCTTACTGGTTTAGAAAAATCATTCCACTCGATAAGGGCATTTATTTACGTGCTTGGATATTTTGCTCATCACCTGAGGCATGTTTGCCAGTCTCAATACCCTCGTGAGCGAATTCGCTCGTCAACTGGTCGTGCGTTCTGCTCGAATCCGCGGGTTGAGTGGCCTTTTAACCAAGAATGACAATCGTCGGAGACCGCGTCTGCTGAGAGCATCGTCCCATTTAAAAGCGTCCGGCATTCTCGGGAATGGGATTGAACAAGTGGTATTTAGAAGAGCACGAGGGAATCGTTCCAGCAATACTGAGTGGTTAAGCTTCCCGGTAAAGTTCTGGGGAATATAAATGTGACTGTCGAATGTCAGTTAGAAATACCCACCTATTTACAAATTATCAGTCGGACTCATATAAACTACTGCCCTTATTTGCTCTTATTGAATTTCGTCGGGACCTGGTATGCTGGATCGTGGGAGAAAATTTTATTTCTAATTGATTAATTAAAAAAAAAACCCAAAGATGATCTCTCCGGACGGTTCCTGAAGGAAGAGATTAAATGTTTCTTTGGGAGGTATTTGCTACTAATTTTTAAAAACTAATTTCGTAAAAATACTAATTCTCCTAAGTATTTCTCAGCTCACTACACGTACACTGATGGCCATGCCCTCCTGGGATCTAGATAAGCTACTCTTGGCTTGTCTCTGGTTTCACAGATCCAATCCCCCCGAGTTAACAAAGCAGCCATACCCTTTGTGGGAATCGAATAACCATTGAGGTGTAGGGTGGTTATGCACCTGAATTATCTTGTCCGAATAATGGTTTTGATTTGATTATTAAAATATTATGAATTAAAAGCCAGATTAAAGCGTACCAAGGTTTATCATGGGGTGCATCCTGTGCAAGTGGATTGCCTTCACCATTATAAATACGCCACCTACCGAAGGTTTCGTTGTTCCATTAGGTCGTTTAGGCCAATAAGAAAGTACTGGAAACTTTCCAAGTTCGCTACTCTCATTCAAAGGTAAATTAATTCTTCTGACTCCCTTAGATCATTGAATGCCTTTCTTTTTTGCTCCCTACTTTCTTCGGATAATTTGATCATTGAACTTTACCGTTAATTGGTCGCTATTTAGCTTTTAAAAATTTGAAAAGTTGCCACCGAGAAACAATCACCTCTGGTCAAGGCTGCTTTATGCCGATGTGTTGCCTACGATATTCAATTTTCATAAAATATTGCGCTCCGATATGAAGCCGTTATGCCCAGCGATCAGTCACATCGTGATGTATTGGGTGTGTGAAATTTCATTTTCGAAGTCGGCCTTAAAATCCGTGTAAGAAGGATATAGAGTTGGTGTCGAGACTAACGTCCATATCGCCATCATTAATAGTATATTATCTAATCGATAGAGTGAACAATGATGCCGTAATTCAAATCGGCATAGCGTTCAACGCGCCGTTAAAAAGCACGGCGTAATGCGATAGCCACTTAAATTGCGATATGTGATATGAAATATATCATTACCCATATACATCTATCTTCACATCGTATTGGCCACGTTTTTTATTTCGATACGAATAGGTATATCCAAACTTTCTCCCAAATGGACTGCAAAATGGACGTTGTCTTTCAGATGGCATTCAAAACGGGAGTAATGAACTCCCGTTTGAATGAATCTCAATGAGGCAGTTGCAGTGGCGTATGACCTCACGGCATAGGAATATTGTTGTTATTTTATAAAATTGTTAAGAAAATCAACGGCGGATCACATGAGTTAATTTTCTCTTGGGGTTTTTTCGTGGGCCAAAACTTAATAATAGTAAAACCTGGCAACTTCGGGACTCACTCCATTGGGTTGGATGTCATACCCGACCGCAGAGGGAGCAATGACTCCGGAGTAATCATTGCAGAAAATCCTTGTACAGAGACATATCCAGAAGAAATGGACAGGAAGACTAGGACCTCGAATTTTTGAATTGGGAAATATATTGTTAGAATGGTATTGATAAAGCATCAAACAATAGCTCCATAAAATAAGTATAAATATGTTGTAGTTATGTCCAGTAAAATGGACAGCGGCGGTCAGTCGCGCGATATTTTCGTGGTCACCGTCGATTATAAACCGTTAAATTAAACTGGGCTGAATTTTTTATTTTTTTAATATCCAGTACTAAGGTAGCAATAGAACTCCCGAATACATATATTCGTATTTAATGTTCTTCGTTGAGGAAATGTATGCGTGGGGATATCATAATACGTGGAGGAAATGGTAAGGGAGGTGTGGGAAAAAATAGAGGTAGGAGTAAAACTGAGTTCCCTAAAGAGAGCCAGTGTGATAGGTAGGAAATGAAAATAAATACCCAAGTGAAAAACGAAGGTTGGGATGGGAATGGAGGAATGACGTTCTCGAGACATCGGAAACCAAAGAAAAACATTAAAGTGGAAGTGTATAAACTTGGGCAGGTAGAACATTTTTGCTATTTAAGCAGTGTTTTGGACGAAAGTGAGCATTGTGGAAAGGATATAAGAAGAAGAATCGCTTTAGATAAGGAACGTTTTACGAGGAGAGAATCGATGACAAGGACCTTTAACAAGCATATGAAGAAAAGACTGTTGAAGAAGTTAGTAGGTATGTAGTGTAGTTTTTTATGGCTCGGAAACTAGGTCGTTGAGGCATGATGAAAAGCGTAGGTTGGATGCTTTTGAGATGTGGGAGTGGAGAAAGATGGAAAAGGTGATATGGACGGAAAGGAAAACGTACGAAGAGGTTTTGGGAATGGTGGGAGGAGGAGGAGGATGCAGGGCGTGCTGAGTGGCAATGAATTGTTAAAGACAGTTGAAGAGGGTAGATAGAATGTAGGGTAAGCAGGGAGAGGGAGGAAAAGATTATACATATTGGATGGAATAAAGGGAGGCAGAAAGTATGCAGAAATGAAGAAAGGAATGGGAGTAGGGGTATGTCCATCAGAAACCTACCTTAACCGGTGAAATACTATTAATAATAATAAAAATGGGTATGACATCCGTCTTATAGTTCTGTTAAAAATGCTTTCACAATTTAAATGAGTGAACACTTACGTTAATCCGCAATACTTCTGTAATGTAATACCCATTTGAAAGGTAGTGTACGGTATAGCGGAAGAATATGAGAGAGTCAAATAACATAATGGTTTTCCGGACTGAATTTAGAATCTTCCAGGACTATCTACGAAGCAAACTATGCCTGGAATATTATAATTTCTGAAAGAAAATTATAGCGAAAAAATATCTCGTATTCACATTCACTTAAAAAGTTTGGAAATTGACGGAACATTCGACGGAAAGCATTCATCAACCATATTCCTCTTTTGGAACAAGATAATTTAAAAAAATGGTATCACCAAAGTAATAAATTGCCTTATTAAAGGTTATAATGCTGTCTTCGCAATCATGCGTCAAACTCGATTCTTTTCAATGAGAAATTCTTTTCTTTCAAAAAGCCACTTGGAAAGGTAACACACAGGTATGCGTCATGTTCATTCGATCGAATGACAGTGCTGCTAAGGGCTTCAAGAAGTCACTCAAGCACCACAGGGAATGACTCTTCCGTCGCTGGAAAAGCTTTTCCAGGCGCTGCGGCGTGTGTAGTACCTACTTTCAGAATTGGTGATTAAAATATCTCAGTAACAAAGCGATGTGTGTGAGTCAGCGCGAAGCCAATTATGTCTGCATATTTAAAAAAAAATTGCTTTGTAGGGGTAGGTAACAAGCCACTGACTGGCGCAAGGAATCTGTGAATGTTGGAAAATGCAGCTTTTTATTTTTTAAATGCCCCCTTTCTTCTTTCAACTTTCACGAAGTAATTGTTTTCGTAGCCTAAGTTTTTGCACTATTTCTAATGCCATTTGGTGTAAGGTGAGGCATAATTATGTTTGCGAATGGGATACCGTGATTTATAGTGTTTTTGGTGTTCGTGGCAATTCTTTAGGCACTTTTTGTTGTCAAAGAGGCACGGGCCGTCGGAGATGGTTTTCAGAGCGTTAAATGAATTCTATCTAAACTTTGAATGAATCTTTTCTAATTTTTTTTGCCTAGTTCACTGAAATGTTTCCGTGAGTAGCAAGGTTTAGTGTCTAAAAAATCTTTCCTTCATGAGCTGAAGGAAGAACTTGCCTTACTCCTCTTGTTTATGTTAAATGCTTGGAGTGATTACGTGTTTGTTAAATATTTTAGGAAGATGATAAATTTGTTCTAAATATGAAACCTTGGACCATATTATTTTATGAAAAGTTTTGAATGATCGTCAAGTAATTATGGTTACTAATACTGTGTTTTAATTTGTTAAATTATTTCTGAATGAAATGGAAATATTTCCATCGGGTACTATGGTTGTGGTTACTTGTCATTTTCGATGGTTTGGCCACTCTACAGCCATTCAATTAACATCTTTATTTTTGAAAATTATTTGGATCACTTTATTATATTCCTGGAACTTCGTCTGAGGAATATTAATTTTAAATCAAGGGAGTTAAACCACCGTTCATTCTCCTCCTAGAGTGCCTAACTACTTATTTGACTAGATTAGTACCAATTCCGCTTCAACCACTTCAGTCTAATAGAGGCCTAACTATCGCTGTAGTTAATGCCTTTAAAGTCTAAGAGATGATAGACCTTATGGGAAGGAAGGGTGTGTTACCGAATTGAGTGCACCAACTCGGGGCGCGCAAAGCGTTAATGGCATTATCATCGCGTCGTTAGCCCATGAGAAGCCTTTCATAGTTGCAGATCTGTGATTATGTGCACACTTCGTGGCCCTTCAAGGGAGTGAAGGGCCTTGGGCCTATCGATCCAGGATGGTACTTGTGCAACCCTTTTTTTTTCAGTTGTACGTTCCTCCATTCCCACACTTGATGCAGCCTAGCTCGATGCCGCACATTTTTAAGTTTGTAAGAGATCAAGGAATCTAATTAACACACTCCAGGCCTTGCTGAGCTCCCTTAAAATTTGTTTTTCCCTGTACTGCTTTGCGTGGAGTGATAGGGCCTAAGTGGATTCCTAGCTTAACGTTCACCTAATGGCTAACGGGTGTAATGAAGATGTAAGGCAGGAAGTTAACATCCTGTGCCGGGAATCAAAGCTATTTGTAAACGCTTTTATTGGAGTAACCCCCACTGATAGGATGTTCAGCTTATAACTTTTATTTTAATTGTTTGATCCAATAAGAACACACTCTCCATGAAATTAATAATATGCACAGGATTGTTACTTTTGGAGATTTCACTTTAGTTAAAAGCAAGAGCTGCTTTCTGGCATTATTTAGTGGAGGCGGTTATTGATTAAAATGAAGCATTCATACTTGTTCGGAAAAAAATATATCACCACCTTTATTTCAACGTGGAAATGTGCCACCATGCGTCTCAATCACGTGTAATAAAAATATTGTGAAATAAAATGTTTTTGTATGGAAATACGCAGTATTTCAACTGGGTAGGTAGTTAGTTCAAACAGCCATGAAGATTATTTTCGTAATGAGATTGCCGAGACAAATAATGAAAAATGAATGATAGCAGAATATGTATCTTAATTATGGATAAAGGAAATAAATCAGTCTTTTACACTTTGAAACATTTAATTTAAAAACTCATCAGTACACGTTCAAACCGGTAAAGATAGTGAGGGATATATCTAAATTTTCAATTCCATGTTGCACACCTACTCTCGCTCGCGAAAACTTCGTCTGGAAAAGTTGTTGACTCCGATGTCTGATCGATGGGATGAGGCCACTCACTGGATATGACTCACATATGCAGGAGTGCGGGTCACTTTCTACTCTAATTTTATACAGTGTGAGCTTTACCCACGCTGGTTGTCTTAAATGACGCATCTAATCCACTGTTGTGCATGCTTTCGATGAATACTGAACAAGTATCCCAATTAATATCATAGATATATTTTCTGACTATAAATAAAATGGTGTGCAATATCTGTTATTGAATATATTTTTCCATTGATGCTTTTAGAGTATTTTTGTATTCTAATCTTTATATTGGAATATTATTTATTATCACACATATCGTTTTCAATGTATAAATCTTTTTAAGTTTTCCTTTCACGATAAAGATGATTATTTAAAAAGTAAAAAATCTCTACCTATGAAACTTTTATTATTAATATTAAATATCACTGTTAAATGGGGGATAGAAATGGCACATACCTACTAGTCTTTAATTTCGGAGTTCAGGAATATCCTGATTATTTTCCGATTGGAAATAATATTTTTGTCCTCTGGACTTAGTTCCTCTAACCAATCAAATGTAAATTTGATCATTTTTCTGTAAAAAAAGTTTAACTTTCTCTCGAAGGCCAGAAACATTTTGGCAGCTGGTATGATTAAGTTAAAACATATCTGAAATGCATGAACTCCTTAAGCTATCCTCTGTGAAAGAATTCAGCCTACCCATAATCACATTTAGAAAAGTATCTAACGCCTTCCGAGAGAGATTCCTCCCATATACGCCTGGTGACCTCCCCCGAAACCTTGGGCACCGGCAAGTCCGAGTTGACCATGTCCTCCAAACCCTCCAACGCTTCCGCGATGTCCGCCGAACCCGAGGGAGAATCCGCCCACCCGTCCGGTGCTTCCGTGTCCCTGCATTCCCCCAGCCCATCCGTACTGGCTCCCACCAAATCCTCCGAATCCCCCGAGACCGCCTTGATGCCCGCCGAACTGTGTAGAGGCGCCGTCATGCCCCGTCAACCCTCCGTGTTGGTTTCCGAACCCAGCCGATGACAATCCGTGTCCGCCCAGGCCATTGTAACCTGCAGATGGACCGCCGCCGACGACGAAGGGAACTGGTCTGTTGATGACCACCTGGTGCGGTACAGGGACGGCCACAGGCCTCGGCACCTCCACGGGGTACGGTCTGGGTACGTGCACGGTGTAAGGCTGTGCAACCTGGACTTTGATTGGGACGCGTACGACATACGGGACGTGTTTCTCTACGGTGACTGGATATGGCTTATCCACCGCGACCGCGTAGGGCTTTGGCACGTGCACGGGATAGGGCTTCTCCACGGCGTAAGGCACTGGATTGGGCACCAGGTAGGGAACCCTTCTCTCCACAGTCACTGGGTAAGGTTGTGCTACGGGGTAAGGAACCTCCTTGGTCACTGTGATGGTATGCCCGTTTCCTCCAAGCCCTCCGCCCTGGGCTCCTCCGTCAAGGCCTGGACCTCTTCCGAAGCCATGACCTCCCCCGTAGCCTTGACCTTCCCCGTAGCCGAGGTCAGAGACACCCCTTTTCACTGGTTTCACTTTCTCGGTGTTACAGAAGGCGAATAGGGCGAAGAGAAGGGCACACGGCTGAGGATAAATATGAAAAACATTAAATTCATTTTTCGGTAGAACTGATAACTTATTTGATACACCCGCCCATGATGACTAACTTAGTGGTGGGCGATTCTTATTGTAAACTGGAGTTTCATTCTTCAGGAAGGCTCAATATCATATATAAGAAGGAAGAAATTGTATGCTTGCCTTCTGTTTTTTTTATAATTTTATTATTGATTTATTGAATTGATATATGCTAAAATTACCGGATTTTTATTTTGTGATGTTAAATGAAAAATAATTAGAGCAAACTTATAATTTAGAATTTTCTTTTTATTTCAACTTATTGATGCCTCCTAACTTTTGGTATCAACCCAGGCAAGAAAAGCTTGGCCAGTAAACAATATGTTCTTGAAATAACAAGTACTATTTCTCCATCTTCCCAAGTTAGGTACACAAAATTTTATCAGGATTGCATTTGTCTCAGGGAAAATATTTACGCTTATTTTTGTTTTTTTTTTAATTTTTGTTTTTTGTTTTGTCTAAAATATTAAAAGTTATTCCGACAAGGATGGACTGAATGAATGATGTTTTGGTAACGGAAAACTAATATCAAAGTAGTTGGAAAGCAAGAATTAAGAGGATCAATTTGAGAAGAATTAAGTTAAATAAATAAATAAAACTTATTGGAATGCATCATGGCTGAAACGGAGAAATAAGTTAATTATTAATTGCTAGGGCTCGGATATTTATGACTTAATAATTGATAGAGAATTATGGGTAAAAATTCATTGATAACCCAAAAATTCAATTCAGAGGTTCCAAAAAGCATTTAAAATTTATGCAGAGTAGTTTACGGTGTTCCTTTCAGCTTTTCTTTAAATTTGTTATTATCAAAATGGACATTATACAAGAGCTTATTTATTATATATCATGCATGAAAAGAAATGCATGTACTTAACTCTCTTCCCTTTCGAAGTTGGCACAATCGGAAAAGCCTGATTTAAGATAACTGAAAGGAGCAACCACCATTTGCAAATTTTTTCCAAACTGCTCTATCCTTGTATAACTTTTTCGCCTCTGTCATATATCATAATTTGCTCCATGCATGGTCTTCTATTTCTGAGACTCATATCTGACTCGTATCTTGTTCTGAGTTCTTAGACTATATTCTTTCTTCGTTTACCACACCCCCTCATACCATTTGTGTGATTTGATTCTCATCAATGCTCCCAACATGACTTAACCTAACACACCTTTTCATAGTTGTCTGAAATTGGTGAAATCAGTTCACATTCTTTCATAGCCAATCCACTTAACATATTATCTCTCTTATTTTAGCGAACAAACCCGATTTGTACATTACGGGGAACGCCAATGGTCTTCAATAATTGTGATGGTTGGTGACATAGCACCGCCTGCCGCACGCTGTCCTGATGGCGGCTTGTAAGGTTAGATGTGGATGTATATTTTTACTTTTAGCACTCCTCATGTGCCTCATAGCCACCACATTTAGTTGAAATTTATCCTTATCTTGGCAATTCCACGTTTTGCTTTCAAAACAATTATGAAGAGGAGGAGTAAGATTTAATAAGCAGCCAATATTGCTGACATGGACAAACATTCATTTTCAAAGTACTCTACATACAACCAATAATCTTCCTGCTAGTATTCACTGTCTTTTTATCTTTTTATCTACTCTACCGTCATTCGCAAACATTCTGCCTGTTAGATAGGCATAGGTATAAAATCATCCACTTGTTCAATTATTTCCATCTCGATTCAAACAATATAATCATTCTGTTATTCTCCTTATTAGTCACAAATACTAGATGTAGTTACCCTCTATTTTATTCTGTTACATTACAAAAGCTATCCAGGGCTTCCTAAAGATCAGAACCCGAGAGTCGCTCGTTATGTAGTAGCACTAGTATCTCCTCTTGACGTACATTTTAATCTCCAATTCTTATATTCGTACCCACGTTATCTTTTCATTTTCTTTAGCAGATCCTAAAAAAGATTAAAAATCCATGATGATACTGAAAGCCCATTTTTCACACCGTGCATAATTTCAACCCAGACCCTTCTTACCATATTTATTCCTACACTTGCTCTAGGCACTTGCTCTAGTTCATCACTTTTACAGTATTCCGTAACTGTCTCTTACTCAATATTATCTCTACACCCTCAACAAATTTCTTTCTTTACCCTTTCATACGCCTTCTCCAAACGAAGAAATGCGCTACATACTTTATATTCCGAACCTACAGTTTTCAAGTACGTGTTGAAGCTCATTGCAGATGATCGTTACCTCCCCTTCCAGGTTTTTTGTAATCTCTCTGTTGTTATAACATAATCTTTACTCCAAATGCCTTCCCTATATGGCTATAAAGGACACTAGCTTGTTTAGAATAGGTAAATAGACAACGAGTATTCTAGGGTTTCGTTTCTCTTGTGGCATGCTGGTGAAAAATTGCAAAAACTGGCTTTTGGAGTGACGTAAGATTAGCACGGGATGCTGCGAATGGAACGGGTGCTGGAAACCTAGAATATTCGTTCTTCTAAAACCTAAAAGAAAACATCCTGTCAAATGAACAATCGACTTTATAACAATTTACGTACCTACCCTAATAGCATTCAGTAAACCTACTGGTGAATTTGTTATCGTGTATTTCCAAGGTGGGCCTGCTAGTAAAGCTTATGATATATTTGCTGTTCATTTTTCATTCCTCCTTATTCTATTGTCCTTAAAGTTATCCCCATTTCGTTGAAAAAATCATCGAGTTTTTACAAAGCTACGGCGCAGGATTTAGTTGATTGAATTCACATAAGTATCATTTTTTATATAGTGAGGGACAACATGAAGGAAAAATATGAGAATTGATACATATATGTATCCTATTTTTTATATCCGTAACTAATCCAAATGATTTGATACCAATACCCTTGTTTCTGACATCTGAGTTAAAGCCCTGGGATACGGGAAGGCGGATGACGTCACCGAGGGTCCACCAAATCATTGATCTGAGACAATGATAGCTTTAGGCGCCAGCTTGCCTTCTCGTTATCGCCTCTTTGTTTCGTAAAAGCGACACGGGTGGTGTTTCCCTGGGAAGGCCAGTTCGATAAAGGGGGACAAAACTCAATTTGGAGTTGGAAATCAGGATTAATAAAATTAGAGCGCAGATGAGAAAGGTGAGATTGGTAGCCCAAAGTTGAACGCGGGCCTATTCGAATTTTATGAGCTGGTTGCCTCTGACCTGATTATCCATCTCCAGTAAAAGATTTATGCTAGGGGAGTTTCCTGTAATGCTATAGGTGTATTAAATGGATGTCTCGTTACTGAAACCTTCCTAACGTTCACTTTAGAGGTTTCCGTTCAAAGATATTTCTTAAAAAGTGCAATTGTTCCAGGGTTTCCTTGTTAAATGAAAAGCCAGTGCACGGTCGTAACTTTAGCAGGTGAGGAAACGCACAGGAGCGCACCGCCGTCATTAGCATTTAAAATGACACATGTGTAGGGCAATTAAAAAATCGCTCCTTGAAATGTGATACCACCCTTTTTATAATTCTAATCCAATCCAGAAAAAGTTGCCATTATGAATGTCTTCTATATAATTTGGTTAGAAGTAACGATCTGCATGAAACGTAAGCGATTATATTTTTTTCAGCTTAAAACATTTCTGTTTCATGGGTAATTTTTATTTTATGGCATCGTCAGGTAACCAAATGGGAAGATATTGAATTTTCACCGAAGTC
Source organism: Calopteryx splendens (assembly GCA_002093875.1). Lineage (NCBI taxonomy): Eukaryota > Metazoa > Arthropoda > Insecta > Odonata > Calopterygidae > Calopteryx > Calopteryx splendens. Next base: position 31,976 of record LYUA01000933.1, on the reverse strand, counting down.
GTCTTCCAATGCCGTCATTAAGACTTCTCATTCGCATGTGCTCAACGCTCGACCGTTGGCCGTATGGCTCCTTGCCCATGTCCCAGTAAAAATGCCTCCTTTAGCGTTCCCCTTGTTATCTTTTCACGCGCTCGTGCTTGCGATAATGAAATTTACCGCATGGCTACGTTTTGAACGAGGGAAAAAGAGGAAATTCGAGTTCCTACTAAACAAGTCGCTACCAGAAATGCTGAATCCCATTGGGGCACAAAGGAATTTTATTTGAATTATACTGTTGGAATCACTGGGGTTTTATTTTCGTAGATAAGTTATCGCGTTGAACTGAGATCGAGGAAGCAAACTGCTTGCGAACCGATTACCAGTAGTGAGAAATTAACCTATATCTCTAAGGTGTTTTATGTGATACAGAATATTGAGCATGGCATTTTATTTAAATGGATTATGACGATTTGTGACGTGAATTTGTAAGTTATGGAATAGTTTTAAAGTTTGTAGTTAATTTTTCTTTATCCTATTATCCTATTATCTATGCATCGATCTTCTACATTGGTATGAATAACGGAATCCCATTTTATTCGCCCTTATAATTGTGATGAGAGTATATTTTAGAAACTAAATCGTCTCCATTCTGCTATACTGTGGATTAGTAGAACTTTTAAGAGGAGAATTTAATTAGCGGTGATTTGTGTTAAATTATGTTGATGGCCATTGGTGGCTGGTAAATATTCGTCCTCATTATAAAACCTCAAGTTGCCTGTACATTGCTTTCTCATTTATTGTTATCGTTTAAAAAAGTCTAATAAACAATAAAAAAAACTACCAGATAACATGGAAAAATTGAATAACTTGCATAAAAAGCAATGAACCAACATTGTTCGTAACATTACATAAGAATTATTATTAATTAAATAAAATGTTCTCTTCCATCGAACTATTCGCCATCGTAACGCCATTCACAAAGGTTCATGTTTTCGCAAGTTTAATCGGACCTCTTGAATGTTTTCGCAATGATTCCCGAAAGATAAATTAACGGGTAGCGTTTCCTTTTGTAAAAACATATATTTTAGCATACAATTTTTGTAACCGGCTACCCATTGCTATTTTTTTTAAAACCTTTCTACATACTCTACATATGCACCTGGTACTACCTATCATTTTACGTACTCTTATGCCTATATTGCAACCGCCATGCCCAGGTTTCCCTTATTGACGCATAAAAATTGTTACTAGGCAAACATTTATAATACGTTTTTTTCTGAATAGTCAAATTCGATTCGAATGACTACGTGTGTACTGCTCAGAACTGCAATAGAACCTTATGCATTGATTTAAGTGAATCGCCCGCGGATATTTTTTTAAATTATTGCCTTCGCAAAATCTGAAAGCCATACCCAAACGTACATACAACCGGGAATTACTGGACAAATACCGGTTCATAGAAAAAACTTCGCAACGACAAGAATAGTGGTACCGGGTCACATTGCCAGTCAAAATTTGTTCAAGGTTCCTGTTGTTTCTTTCTCAGTACTGTACTTTTTCCTATAGGTACTGCAAACCTGGTAGAATAAATCCGTTATTTCACCTTTTAAAAAGTTCTAGGGCCAGAGTTCTTATACTTTTATGTACTCACCTGGAGCTTCATGTCGGAAATGCGGTTGCTGCCTTTAGGTTGGTAGGATGAGACTGAATCTCTCGTCGACCGAACGCCTTATAAATAGTCCCTCTCAATATAATTAAGAATGTAATTGAGCGAGTGGAGTCTTCTTCCAACGAATACTTTCCATTTCTGAAATTTTCTACCCTCGAACTAATTAAACATTCTCTCATCACTGAATCGTTTACTAATGAAAGCGTTTAATTTGTTAATTTTAGTCCATCTTCGTCTCCCGTTTGCCGTTCATTCACGCCTCTACTCTACCAAGAGTCCGATTTCTCCTTTTTTTCTAATTTCGTAAAAAAATGTTCTAAGTAAAATATAGTTATAATTCGTATTTATTACGAGTCCTTTCGTATTGTGTAACTTAATCTTCCCTCATCAACAGTTTTGATGCCACCCAGGTTATCTTCACCCAGGACATACTCTGTCTAAAATGAAATTAGTTACCCAGGCATACAATGATCGAAGGTAGAATAATGGCATTGCCAGTAAACTTTTATGTCTCTCAAAATTAGCTCCGATTGTGTGTCTTTAATAGTAAGCCGCAACTTCGTGTGAAAATGTGATAAAACAGCAGCCATGTTTAATTAACTTTTTCCTTTTTATTCCGTTACCATGAATTTTGCGAGAGAAGAAGAAGAAATCTTATATCTATCTGAATGACATTACGTCACAAATTTTGTCACTATTGTGTTCAGCACTGTATGAGCATTCAGATGTGAATTTGAATTGAGATCTCAATGTCTGATGTCTCATGAACTTTCTCTTTGACGTCGTGAGTAATATTGGATGATTTATATTTATTTTAGAGATCGATTTTTCGGAGTATTTACAAGCATTTTAGCAAGCACAATAGTCCAGCTGATGTTTTCGCATAACATCTGCTATTTTTGGCAGCCTCCAATTATCA
>LYUA01000932.1:517979-529129 GCA_002093875.1 Calopteryx splendens | reverse complement strand
GTGGTAAATGATTCCCTTCATAGTACTCTGCGAACACTGAAATCTGGCCATAAAAATTTTGTTAGTGTCAAACCGCAGGTGAATTTTTAATTCTAGTAAAATCTGTGTATGTAGTCATTTATTCCAACGTGAATGCATTCTATGAGCAGTGCACATAGAGCTAGCTCTATGCAGAGTTAGCTCTATGGCAGTGCACTGGTGAAGGATATATTTTACTCAGTTCATGAGTCTCCCCAGACACTCAAACCTGGCGTCCATTTCTCAGGGCAGCGCTTTAATTTTAGAGTCCCTGTACCTTACCCTGTAACCTGCCGAGCCTTCTAATGATACTAAATTTGCACCGACACTTAACGTGCAACTTCTTCTCAGTACACGTAGTTTTAAATCTTCTATATTCTATTCGACGATTATTTTAGAGGAATCTTGAACTTGTAGCTTTGAGAAGCAGGTCCCTGCCATCTTTCAAAATGCCATCGTCGTTGAAATCAATTCGAATGGAATTCATATCGATCACAAGAATCGAAAATGAAGTCGATGGAATTTCCGGTTCGTTACGTACCATCTGGCACTTCATTGACTCTTATTGGTGGCAAAAGGGTGATTATTATTTTTATTTACTTTTCCATTCCATCTGTTCTCAATTGAAGTGATTTGGGAAACTGTGGCTTACTCAAAATATCCGACAACGGATACGAAATTTTCATCAATTTTTTTACACACACATGATCGTTAAATTAATCAAAAAATACTCTTCTGGCGCATACTGGACAATGCTTTGCGTGGATGATTGAAATGGATCCAAAAAACAGGTGTGTGAGATCTCATCATCAGGCTTCTTTGCATTCTTCTTTTTTCCCAAGATTAACTTGAATCACCTGCGAATGGAAGATAAATCGGCCCGGGAAAGATTAAAAGCACGAGCTCTTGATCTCGAACCCTATACCTAGCACCTGAAATATGCTCTTTACTGTTCAGTAATCAAGATCAACTTTCGCTTTAATTTCAAGTTTCAGTTAGATGAAATAGGTAAAATGGTATCTGCGCCATTTTCATACCGTATATTTTGACGAGAACTCGACATTTCACATGCATATGAACTCTGTGCGGTGAAGGCGTGAATTGATATCTCCAACCAGAAAACAATGAAATAGAAATTTCCGGGTAATTTTCAATGCTTACGAGTGGTCGAATGGAGAGTAAATTTTCCGAGAGAGCATCGTTCTGAAGGCCATTAAATAAAACAAGAAATACTTAGACGTGGGTAGACCCAGGTTTCATCAGTGGTAATACCTGAAATTATTTTATGAATTTTACTTTCTTGTTTCCTTAATATATTTGGATGAATATGCATACTGGGATGAAAACTGGGGGGTCGCGCCCCAGCAGGTAGTGATCACCTAGTGACTATAGAAGGATGACAATAGCGTCTAAAATTCCAAGCTCAAATTTCTGGTTACTAGTTGGAAACTAGTTGAAACCACAAGCGGCACAGGGAAAGAAAATGCGCTCCTACCCTGAATTTATGAATTACACGTGACTTAGGGCCGATTTCTCGGGATGAGATCTACCCTCATTTATGAAAACAACCTCCGGGTTGATTTCTATGTTTTACAATGAAAAGTAAAGTAAATGTGAATTAGCGTTTACAGAGGACATTTTGATACCATAAGATATTAAGGCCCAGCTGATGTCTTTTATCTAAGAAGACTGCTGTGCTCTCATTAAATTTATTTACCTAGTGATAGTAACAGAGAAGTTTTACAATAGTTTAATGTTAAATTAATTGAATGTGTTGATTCCACATACTCAAAACGAATCAAGAGAGTCAATGGGGAATATTTCAGAGTTCATAAATTCTAGGAGAATAATTACTACCAATTTTCTTCTTCAGTCTTCAATACACATTTTGACAGCTGTTCAACATGTGAATCGCCGTTGTATTTAATTTATTTAAAGAAATTACATTATTTTTTCATGTCAATTCAAGCCTTCCCTTGCATCTTTTTTCTTATATTTAATCTTCTTTTATAGCTTTTTACAATCCCCCCATGTCGCATAATGTAACCAATAAGTTCGCTTCTTCGAATTACGGTATTTTTCCAACTTTGTCCCTCTTCTCCGACTCTATGAAGAACGTCATCATAACTCATACTAACTTTATCAATCCACCGTAATTTCAATATTTCCTTGTAACACCACATTTACCCTAGCTTCTTTGAATTACCCTAGCCTCTTTTCTTCTTCCCCTATTCTCCAGGTCTTGCAATCGTAAAATGCTGCAAATATGATTACATATGAAACTTTTTCTTCTTTCCATGTTGGTTTATTTGGCAGTCAAAACCTTATATTTACTATTTAATGAAACCTTCGCCTTTCCAATTCCACTTTGAGCACGCCTTACTCCGTTCATCCTTCTCAATAATCTCATCACAAATATTTCCTCTTACATCACCCCTTGACTATTATCAGCATCGGATATTTGAGATGCTCCGTCGGATGTGGTCATTCCATACCGTATCAATGGAATTTTCCTCCCGAGGTGAGACTCGAACCGGCGACCTCGGAGTGAGGCGGCCAGGGCGTTACACGCCGGAAAGAAAGCTGTTCCTCTGACAAGTGATCCACAAATACTCTGATGGGTGAGACAGTGTGATGTCCTCTGGATCGACGACGTGTTTACCATCGCTTTCAAGAGACGCCTGCGATATTGTCCTTCGCTGCCTGGCGACTCGGACCCCCCTGAACACTTCTTCGCTGTGTTATTGACATTTCTGTTGATGCGTCTCTTTTAAACCACCAGGGTTGTGGCTCTGCTTAACCTCAACTTCAATACTAATACTCAATTACTATTGTTTTCATTTTTAGATGCACCAGGCTGAAATTATAAATCCAACTTGAAGCACGTATGTTACGTTGTAATCAGAATGAATTTTAATCTAAAAGTTCACTAAACCGAGACAGCAGCCAAGCTAGTTTGTCGGGGGCCCTCCTCCTGGGACAAGAGGCCGTGGAATAAGGAATGGGGGCACTGAAAATTTAAAAGCTGAGTATTTTTTTTATAAGAACAACTTTTTAAAATACGACTTACAATTAGTGAAGTAATTGCGCCTTGCCTTAAAAAAACAAATCAATTTTAATACACACATATGATAAATGTGTTAAAAAGGGCTTTTCCCCCCGAATTGCAAGATCTTCGAAGTCGCCCCATTAAATCGAGGAGAGTTGTTTGATCCAAAATGCTCTGAACCGGGAAGGGATATTTTAAGTGAAAAGGTAAGTAATAACATTGTATAATTAGATCTTATGAAACTTGAGATTGAATTTGTTTACCCTTACCTAAATTTATTGTACGAACGTACAGCGAAGACATTATTGTAGATACCCCTTCATTTGAAAATAACAGTAGAGAATGATGAGGTAAAACAATTGCATGAACTGTAATGGAATACAAGAGGTGGGTGGTGACCATTAATACTTTGCACAAGAAGAATACCTAAGATTATTAAACGTTGCGGTCAATGAAAGTTAAAATTAATTTTTCTATTTCTCAAGTTGATACATGTTCTTTTGCAAGTAATAAAATATGCGTTAAAAATAATTAACGTTAAATAATGTTGGTGTTCTAATTTAATAATTTTGATAATTTGCATTAAAAATATATTAATACAAGTATTTAGGACTCCAAAATTTTACGTGACTTTGGGAAACATTGAAACAGTACAGTACGTTAGGCTAATTGAATCGCGGGCATCAAGCGCAAGTATAACATCCGCGCCAAGCGGAGAGTAAAAAGGCTCACGGTCAAATTATGCATAATTGTTCCCAAACTTTACCAGGTTCCAGAAGGTGAAGTAGTAAGGGATGCCGTTCCTCCAGCGCAGGATCTCAGGGTCGTCGGGGTCCAAGCCCATCGCGAGGTGCGCCCTCCCCACTCCGATCGTGAGAACGTGATCCACGTACGCGTAGTACGCGAGCACGGCCGCGTGGAAGGCGACCCCAAACCGCCCTGCTCCCGCCGCTACGATGGCCATCTTGCGGGCGAGGTCGCGCTTGTGTTTGCGCTTTCTCTGGTTCACCCGCCGCGGTCGGTCGCGGGAATGAGGGATCAACGCTCCTCCTTCCTCCGCCGACCTCCCTCCCTCCCTCCCTCAACGCTCACCTCTCTCGTCCATTCTCCCGCCAGCACTCCCCCGACGGCGAAGGCGAGTCAGTCGAAAGGAGATTCGCAATATCTCTCCCTATTGTGCACTATCTCACCCGCTAAGCGCAAGCCGATACGCGCGCGCACTTGCGTACGAAGGGAGTCGGGACGGACGAGCGTGGACAAGTGAATGGAAGAGACGGGAAGCCACGACTAAGCGAGTTCTCCGAAGTTACCTTCGCCTTTGCACTCCGCTCCCTCCCGCGCGACTCACGGGACTGGAGCGGTGTCTTTTGGGCATGTAGGTTGAGTGTTTGCCGTTAGGCCTCGGCCGCGCCTCCACGAAGTGCTTACTAGTTACCTTCCTACCTCAGCGATGGGATACCAAGCGGAGTGATGCCCGAACCTCTTTTGGCGGAACTTTTCGTCCGATAGGCGTCGAGCGAAATGGTTTGTCGATTGTTGTCGCACTTCTCCATGAGCTCGGATGTGCTCCTCGAGCCGCAGGACGTGTGTTGTGAAATATGTATAAAAAGGTGAAATCTCTCGAGAGGTGTTGATCGTAGGGGATGCATTGCAGGCAACCTGTCTTCGTTGAGTGATTGCCTTTGGAGAAAACTAAATCTCTTTCTCCCCCTCCAGTACATTTTATATCCGGTAGAGTATAGACTCTCCAATCTCCAATTTCATTCGGCGTGAAATCTGAATTTTGATGGTTGGAAAACATGAATTGGGATAAGTAAATGAGCATAAATACATGTTCTTAAACCATGACGGTCGTTTTTTCACAAATATCACTTATTTGTTGTGCTGAACCAATAAAATTAGGTGTCGGTTTTTTGTCATTTTACTGATGGATTACACCAATAAATAAGCACTTTTACAAGTGCTAGTCAGCTCTGTGCCATTCATAATTTTACCCAAAAACTTCAACAAAATATGAACGTGCCGGATTCTCCAAAACAACGATTACCCTTCATGAAGTGACTGAGGACCAACTGCTCCCATTTAAACTATGTACATATATAGGTAAATTGGTTGCTTTCATAACTCATTATAATTATAACCGTTCATGTTTCAAGCAAAATTCTTTGGAAGTAAATCTTCCGATCACTCTCCTTCAGCCAAACACTTCAGTGGACAGAGCGACCTCTATTTTAATTTTCTCAAACGCTCCCGGAGAGGCACGTTAAGCAAAAGCTGCCGGTGCACTTGGAGAAATCTACCCAAATGGGTTTCAAACCTTGCATCATGGCGGCTTTAATTTTCCCGTTTTCTTGTTCTCGGCCCCCTCCCCTTGTCTCCAATACATTCCCACCGATTGCCAGGAGAGAGAAAGAGAGTGAGAGAAAGAAATTCTGGCGACACCCCTGCCTTCGGTGGGACGTAGTAATGTTATGGTCGCCGCCTGGACTTGGCACACTGACTTGAGAGATGATAAAAATTCGCGAATGCGCCATTGACATGTGCACTTTCGCACTGTTGTTTCACAAATTCCTCAACCCTCTCAGTCGGATGTTGACGCAGGAACAGTCTGATGACGCCTTTGCCTCATGATTTATCGTCTCGTTCACCGAATTCACAAGATTGTGCGTTGCCCCTCGTAGCTAAGGAAGACAGATGCAAGTTGCTCCTTGAGCGTTATCCAGCGGCATTGAACACGTTGCGACCTTTGAGCGCTCAATTATTCAGCGCTCAGAAATTAATGGCAACAACAAACCTCTTATCCCACGAGTTTTGAAATCATACGAACGATAACATTAGCATTAGTAGTCACCCGGGAGAGATGGAAGTCGACAGCCGGCTCATTGAGTGTTCGCAAGTGTCATTTTTTGGCAACCGTAGGATAATTCGCGATCGCATTACGAGAGAGGTGGCAACTGCGGGTGGCATAGCCCACGAATGCGGTGCTAATTGCTTGTGCACACGGACCAGGGACGTGAGCGGCGCCTCTCCTATCGCTCGAAGGCAGTTGTTCTTTACTTCCTGACCTCCAAGGTGATAGGCTGGGGGCCGCATGCACTCGGCTATACGGCTTAGTGGAGAACAGAAATCCACAACGGTATATACAACGTATAACACAACTGTTTAAAAGGAATAAAGTTTAGTTCTTGAGTAGTAAAATATCCAGGAGAGGGAGGTACATTGTCAGTGATGGACTTACAAAATCATCCGCATCGACGGGCTAATTAATGTTGATCACATTGGCACTATCGCGACTGAGCGCTCAAAGATTTCGAGTGGAGCTAGGTAATCACCATAATCCTCCAATGCCTTCTACCGCCTTCTCTCAAACCCTAATAATTCAAATGCATACAAGATAAGGGCAATCTATCGAGGTTATGAAAATGTGAGATTAAATTCATTCCGCTGTTATGAATGAATCAAGTGAAACAAATTGGCTTCACGGTACACCCATATTTATTGGTATAAAATCGAAGAACATTGAATTTCAATTTGTAGAAATTTCATAGCATTAAAATCAATTTATTCACAGGGGAGATTTTAAATGCCACCTTCATACTTCCCGAGCCCACTCGGGTTTACTCACCTCGAGTTTTCTTGCGAACCTATTAACATTTAGGTACTAGCTTGGACACCAGGACACCATTGTCAAAACATTTAAATATCTGGTTCCAGCGCCACTTCAATTTTTACCGTGTATTCTAACACGATGGTGATCTTTTATTATACCCCTTTGCGTTTTAAAATCCATAATTTTCCAGTTTTATTATTATACGTCGCAAGAGGTTCAATATTGTATAACAATTTTCGTTTAAAATAATTTTGAATCTTTCACCTCTGAACTAGGTCACAATTCCTCCGCTCTATCCAATTTAAGTATTCACTACCATTCACTACAATGTAAAATTTGGCCAAATAGCGAGCGGCGTAGTGAGGAAATACGGGTGAGCAATAAAGGCTGTCGGACAGCCATATAAGACATTAGCCGTATATAGACGTATAAGGAAGGCAATGTGGGGGCCCACAGTTTAATGTCTCAACCCCTAGTTTTCTCCCCTCTACACCAAAATTATCGAAGACCTGGTCGCACTCAACGACAAACCACACTTCTCGTTCACCGGAATCAAAGTCGTGCCAATAGCGAGGGAAGATTGCACACTGACCGCTATGCCAGCTTGATCCTCCTATGCAGTGTCACTGGAGCGATAAGGCATTTTTCTTTGTCAGTGAATGACCAAGAGGGAATTTTTTAGATTTGAAGATAGTTCATTCGAAAGCATCAACGTCACACAGGGGTCCTAGACAGACAAAAATGTTTACGTTCGGACAGTTCGGGCTGATTATGCTATGAAATATTTAAGTATAAGATTGTTTTATGCTTTATATTGAACCCGTGGTAATTATTTTTCAGTGTAAATACTTGCGTAACGAGAAGAGAAATGTTGTTAAACCATTACAAGAGAACTGAAGGTGCAATTTTCACAAAATATTTTATTTTTACTACGACCTAGGTTTAGATGTGATACATCATCATCAGGCCTCACATGTATCACATCGAAACCTAGATCGTAGTAAAATAAAAGATTTTGTGAAAACTTGCACCTTCAATTCTCTTGTAATGCTTAAATTTCACACCACCTAGCCCGAATATATATAGTTATTTTATTTAGTCGTTAAACCAAATTTCCACGGTATATTTGCCGGTCGTGAACGTTCGACCGCGTAATCTGGTTTGCAGGAAGTTACCTGCTCTTGTCCAATTCATAATACATTAATTGAGATAGCTTGATTTCAAGATAAACGAGATATAGTTCATGTCCTAAAAAATAATAGCTATTTAGGATATTCGCCTTTGCTTCATAGCTGGTGTAAACGGGAAAGGAAAGAAAAATAACTCAACCGAAGTCCTTGGATGCTAAAACGTAGTTGCGTAGAGAAAACACTATTCGTCGCAGTCTTGCCGAAATAAAATTTCTGTATCACTGCTTAAAGTGAATTTTGATAACCCTAATTTTGTTTCTATGCTTTTGACTAACACTTAGGCGATGAAAGCAGATAGCTTTTCAACTACCTACTCAGGTTTTATTGATTTCCTTCTTGTCGTTCCGTTGGAATCTCCTGTACCTTTAGTTATTTCTCATTAGAAGAGACGACCGAAAGACAATATATGTGTACCTAAAGGTAGTTCATTTTTCACCTGGTTAAATAAAAAATGAAAAACATTGAAAAAAGAATGAAAACTTAATATTTATTAAATAAACATGCATGTCACAGTAACATGATATTCAGTCTTGAGTTACAGAAGTTAATTTTCAGCCTTAAGAACTGAAAATACTTTATAAAAAAACATCTGATGCCTCACATACTTCACTATCTAAAGATTTTGAGAAGTAAAAATATATATTTGAAATAACGGTGACGCATTTTGGCGAAAGAATATTTACTATTATATCTACGATAAATTCTTCGAGGGTTCCATATTTTATTAGGTGGGAATGGATGCACGGTGAAGTGAGACTATTCCATTAAATTAAGGTAATCACTTTTTGTTTTTAGGATATTTTTGTCTACACCCTTCAGTGAGACGAGTGTAAGAGAAAATTCACATTATTTAACTAAATTGTCTTCGTAAAATATAACTAGAGTTACCTAGTTAACGGCGAATAATTAAAAATTGAAATGCCCACGATGAGTTAGGCCGAATAAAATTCGATTATATATTAAAATGATCCATGAATTACCACGGAGTATTACACTTGAGAAAATGAATTCTCGTTCTCGAGGAAGTATTTTAATGGATGATTTTAAAATAGATTGATTTCTATAGCATGTTCCACACCCATGAATGCTAATGGGGATACAGATTAATATCACATAACAGCATGCCAGTAAAAGTTGAACGACACAATACTCTATCGTACGCATCGAATTACTTTAGTCTTTACTCTACTTAGTCTTCATCGGCGAATCGACAGGATTCAGTCGTGGTCCTCCCGTTCCCACTGTAAAAAATATGAATAATATTTTAATTAACTGGACGTACGATTTCTTGTATTCCATTCGGCATTTGGTAATAAAATAATTCGAGATGCCGGCTATGATCGTGATTGATTGATTTAACTAGTAGTAACACAATAATAGAATCTTATTTCCCAATGGAGAAATACTGAAAATAGTTTATATTCTCCTTCCGCGGTTCCCACGAGCCAAGGTCGCCATATTCTATGCAAGAGGACAAGTGACCATATTCGACATTAAGGTCGGTTTTATAATGTCTCCTTCAACTGGAGTTTAAATTTAACCTCCGGTTAAACCCACAAATCAGATTTATAATCTCTTTTTAAGTGAAAAACGATCGTTAAAGTGTTAGTTAACTTTAAGACAGAGTTATTAAGATTAACATGAGTTTGAACATGACACTAACTAGCCGTCTGAACTGTTTATAAAATGGGTAAAATTGGCGTTTTGAAAAGAGCAGATTGCTCAAAAAGCTAGTCTTTAAATCCACGCAATTGTCCCAGTCGGGTAAACGTAAAATCACCAGAACTTCGTGAAACAAAGTCTCCCGTGGGGATTGAGGTACGTCGAAGACCACCTCGTAAGGCTGTAAGAACCAAACCATGATTTAGCGCGTTCACTGTGTTCATCTTCTCCAGCTATTATTTTAGAAAGCTAAGGCAACATCCCATGGGGCTGATGCGGAAAACTGTATTGCTTCAGGTTGGTGGACTATCCAAATGGTTGGATAGTTTTGACATCCACGATCATTGGCGCCTCCCGCGAGTAGTACTTCTGACCCATCACTAAGGCGGAGGTCGTTGACCCTTAAAAATATTTAGACACGGGATTATTTGAGAGGATGGCTTACCTGAGAAAATTCGAGTTAGCCATCTGCCAGCGGAAAACCAAATCCAGCCCATGACGCAGCAGAGTGAGATCATTCCGACGAACATTTTACCATTCAATGGGTCCATGAAAGGATAAGGCCATGTGCCCCTCCGATAATATCCCACGAGCACGCTGTAATTGAAAAGAATATCGCCCTCGTCAATAACTTCATCACGACCAGTCATCACCACGTTCTCTGCAACAGAATATAGGAATTTTTTTACCGCATTCATGCTCATCATTAGCTGCTCTTAAGTGATCGCGAAAAATAACAAAGAAAAATGAAAGTGTGAGAGCTCCTAAAAATGAAAATCCAGAAGCGAACTATAAAGTTTCATGCCTTGAAGAAACACCTGCGAGTACGCTAAGGAGTTCTGAAGAATATTCTACTCTGGCGTGGTGGGATTGAGGAAGGAGGGATGGAGGAATAAGGTAGGGGTTTCCCCGTTACTTAAGGTATAGTGACCAGATACTGTGATTCAGCTCGTCACTTTTATATTTAAGGAAGACTTGCCTGTACAAAAGAAAAGCGTAAATGGAATTATAACAAAAAAATAGAAAACGATTCCCTGAATTAAACATGCACTCTCTAGGTAACGTGCCTAGCATTACCTAGAGAAATGAGTTCCCACGCAAGTAGCACACACATCAGATGCACGACAGCAGAGCATAAACAGCCGGAAGATGAGGTACGATAGGTGAGGTTAGAGCTCACTTCGTGCTGAGCCTTTCGTGTGGAGTGTGAGATTCACATATCAGAGTAGGAACCCCAGGCCCTTTCCCCTGTTTCGCCTGACGCTGGTGCCCTGAATAGGCTTAGGGGTGCCCGGAGGCGTGATCCGGTCCCTCTAGTCAGTAACCGAACGCTCTGCCCTCTGTGCCACGCCGCAGAAATATCGGTACACACGAAAAACGATTCCGTCAGATGACCTTTCTAGTTGGCAGCAGGAATAAGTTTAAAATTAAACCTTAAAAAATGCACGGTAATAAACCTTTGTATTAAACTCTATGGAAAACTCCAGATTAGACACAAGAACATAATTAAGTGGTGTTCTTAACACCTGGCCTACACACACGGGGCATTCGTAGAGTTTAACATGGGTTTTATCACAGTAATCAACCCAAAGGTCGGTTTGGTAGGTGAGGGTAGAGCTCA
>LYUA01000932.1:476112-489754 GCA_002093875.1 Calopteryx splendens | reverse complement strand
TCTTGCCCTGTCACCCTGCATCTTCCATGTGTATCTTCTTCGCCAATGTTGCTCGAAGAGCGTGTTTGCAGCTACCATATTCTTCTCGTTACAGAACTCCTATCGTACATGTGCATTATTAATTTGCCTTAGCCTTGTAACTTAATTTTGACTACTCAGGTGGTCGGTAATGTGAACTAAAAAAACAATTCATACATCTACACTAGAATATTGAAAAATTGATGAATCCTTATCTTTGAAGTCAATAAGACTTATACAAAAATTAATTATCTTAAAAACTTTGACCCAAGTTAGCCAACTAAGCAATGAGGAAATTCGAATTCAAATTTAAAAAATAGTAAAAATCGGCGGTGATTGAGTCCCCTGGATCGAAATAAATTTGAAGATTTATTCACAGTCTAAAGCATTTTGTACATTCGTAATATTTTGGAACAAAGAACTTGTCGATTAATAATCCAACGGAATGCCTTCAGTTATGTTTTACCCAGGTGACCATCCTTCAAGTTTGCTGCCTGGCTTGTCACGAGTCATTTATTTCTACTTATCATTGATTCAGCATCTTCAGTTAGAAAAGAAAAAAATTAAGAAGTAGATGAACGGTTGATAAAATTAATGCATATGAAGGCCGAAACCCGTTATCTTAAAGGACACGAAAATAGGGAACAAATTAACTCAATCACTCTCCCACTCGGGTTTACTGGCAAACAGAGGCCCTCGTGTGCCTCAATCACACACACACACACACACTCAGGGTTTACGGGGAATCTCTCCAGCGTCAGGGACCCTCCAAATGCAATAAAAGAATTAAATGAAAAATAATCTGGATTCACTATCACTCACCCACTCTGTTTTGTTGGTAAACAAGAACACAGCAACTTGTGCAAGACTGTTGCGGATACTTCTCGCATCTGATCACTCTGGTTGTCTGCTATCTCACTTATTCTATCTGATACTATACATTGCACTCTTTCGCAAAGACAAATTCAGCTAGGTACTTCTCTCGTACATTCGTTCACCGCTAAGCCCCGAGAAGCTTCGTACCACTGTCGAGAAACTAAATTAAGTTGAAAAGATATGCATGCAACTAATAAATAATTAAAAGGAAATACATAGTCACGATGAGCATATAATATAGTTATAATTTATTTATTTAGTAATTGTATTACTAAATCGTAAATAGTACTTGTCTATCAAGCGTTTTTCCAGAAACTTATAATCGTTTACCTCCAGTTAGCTTCTGATCATTTGGGGAACATGATTCTGAACATGACCTCTATTTGGCATCTATATAAATGATTTTGAATTTTCTGCTTGTAAATAGCCAGTTTCGTAACTGGCTCTGTATTTACTTTTTCTTCTCTTAATTTACGTCCGTAGCATGATAAATGTTGCTTGTGCTTTTTGCAAAACAGTACCGTTTAAACTTAGCCACTATAGTTGTTTCATTGAAAATGATACGATTTTATTTTTCATATCTATGTGAAGTAATTCAATTCAACTTTCCTGAAATGTTCTCTTTTCTTCATCGATCTTCTTTTCCTTGTTGACTTTGATAGCGACATTTTCTGATGAAAATAATACCGACTATTAAATTTATAAATATTTTAATAGTTCTATTATAGTCAAACATTTCTTTATTTTATAATAAATTAAACTTTATTCACATTTTTTTCCTATATATTTTCAAGACTGAGCAACAAAAATATAAAACGGCTCGTAATCAGTCCACTGGTACTAAACACGCGAAGTAAACAGTTGCACCAACGGAAGAATATCATCATTGCGACTATGGTCTAATCAATTTGACCAATTGGTCACAGCAAACAAACGAGTAGCCGCAGGTTGGGAAATGGAACACGTGACTAACTGCAACTGACAGGAGTTCAAAGCTTGAGCAGTAGCGACGTCAGTAGGTGCACACGAAGTAAATCCACGAAATAAATTCAAAAACTATTAAGACGCTGGACCAAAAAAAATACGCATCGAGGGCCTCCAGGTTGACAACCATGACCGAGGACAATTCAAAAATATTTTCAAGGTAGAAATTGCTTACCTTTTGACTGAACACCGCTAACATCGAAAAATCTGGTGGAACCAAATTTGCGGGTTCCAATCATTCCGAGCTGGATCAAATAACAAAATATGTTTAATTTTTATGACTCATGCCAGTAGGCTATGGACATCCACGTATATCTCTCGGGAAGAGGGTGGGGGAAGAGTGTGGGTTATAATTTTTTAAATACCAGGAACTGACTCCAAAGAAAATCATTCAATTAATTGCACCTAATATTTCCTTATTCGGGATGCGAATCCTTGACGTCCGGGTTTCCCGGCGAGTAAGTGAGCCAACAAAATACCCAGGTCGGCAACTTTCGTGGAAATATAAATTATCTCAATTTGCCTGCGTGGGTAGAGAATTTGACTATTCGCCGGAGGATCCTGTGTTCAAATTCGGATGACGCTTCTGGACACTATAAACCAAAGTCAAATTTTAGTAGAATTCAAATTTTTATTCTCATGCTGCAGAAAAAGTCTGAAGAAAAAACATTAGCCTACCTGGTGGGTTCTAGCATCCAAGGTAAGAAATCGTCAAGCAAACATATTCTGTTACTACACTATAGATAGAAATAAAAACGACCCCGTGCTTCTTTTATCACCTCTGAAAAATGGCCAGTAATATGCAGATATGAGTTTATATTTGAAAAATATTTTGTTCATCAGAGTTTTGACGGTATTAGAACGGTGTTCGCTTTTCTATGGAACTTGTCTGACCGCAAACAGCCAACGTAAGCGTATTAAAAATGCTTAATCATTTTCAGCGATGGAATGCGTTGACTTCAAAACGTCTCTTAGCGTGCATTTTAATGGGTAACCCTCAATCAGAGTGCGTTTATATCCCTGAAAGGTTGCTAAGTCACCAGCGCTAAGAAACCACTTCAAACATAGTGCCTTCCAAACAAGTGTATCTCGATCAATGGTTGAGATTCAACTTGCGGAGTCAGTGAACTTGAATCCCGATTCACAATTGCGCGTAAATATCATATTTTGGATCTAAAATGCAATTTTAAGCGCCCACCGGTAGATGACGGGTCTGACGACTGATCGGGAATCACAGTCGCGAATCCAATACCCAATACATCCTTAAAATTATCACTTTTCATTCCTTGAGTTTGCGTTGCGGTAACTCTGTAGGCGTTGGCAGGAAACTTTACTTATCACCACTAATACGTAAAGTATACATAGATCAATTAAGTTTATGTAAAATCAATTGAATCATTAAAAGTTAGCAGAAAAAAAGGAATTGTGTGAATTAACATACCGCAATTTTTGTCCAGACACGAGGCGGCGAGGAAACAGGTGAAACTCACTACGCAGCCGAGAATGTTCGCACTGGCCAGTACGTCTTTTAAGGAACCTTCCCACCTCAACGTTTAGAGACAAGAGGTGTCCTTAGTTGTTGAATTTCGCACCTGGTATGTTCATTGTCTCTAAAGAGCAGATCGGGTGGTAAGTGTCGAAATGCGACAGCATTGGACTCCATTGCACTCGGTATTTTCCCATTGAATAGATCCGTATTAGAGGCTTCATAGGTGAACTTTAGTTTAATTTTTTCTATCATAGAGTACGGCCGCCAGTATTTGTTTACATAGGCCTCCGACGCTTCGCAATGGTAATAGAACTAACAACTATGGAATGCAGAGCATGGGATAGTGTTTGCATTTCAACGTGACGAGCTACTAACCATGCAGAAAATTAGGTCAGCTGTATCGGCAAAATACGCTAATTTAGTATTTTTTGTTCGATACTCAACGGTGTACGTTCAACTTACTGTGCAAGGTATTACCGTTACCAAGGTATTATTACCGTTACCAAGGTATTATTAGGTGAACCGTTGAGTTTAGAGCTGTTTGACTCAACAGAATTTTAGTAGTCCAATCAGGACTAATCATAGTTCCATAATCCAAGGCGTAAGAGGCAAATGGTATGAAGAAATCCAAGATGCATCCGCAATCCAAAGACAGGCTTTGTCACGGTGCCCGATTTTGCTTCATCTGGAAAGAAATTCACCGACTATATGGCTGCCACTCATCAGGAGACCAAAGTTAAGGAAATCTGAGTGGATCGAGATCTCTTTCGTCCTTCTGACGGCCGAACAGAATGAATCCTAGATGGAAAGGACCTTCCTATCTCACTCTGTAATCGGAACGCTAGATGCATACAGTGAAACAGAGCCTACCCGCATACTCGCCGTATCTAAGGTAGCTTGGCGCCCTTCGGTTTCACTGCAAGTGTTGCCAAATTTCTGAAAAAAAGTTTCCGGAAAAATAATATAGGTCACGGTTACCAGGGCACTTAATCGATGACGGTCAATATTCAAGGTATATCTTGACATTGATCCGGTATCCAAATTCAATTGTATATAGATCACGTCTCCTAGACCGTGAAGTTTTCTTTTCCTTATCTTCTTTGTCCTGTTTCCGCCCACAACCCTAAAACACCATCGAAAATCATGAAAGACTGAACGCATTTGATTGACATTTCGGAAATTAGTCATACGTTATTCTCAGCATGTCTTCCACTGACACAGTTGGCGCCCTACATTTCACCCTTCTAATTTCATTTTTTTGAAATAGAATGGAGCACTTAAAGCTGTGGCTCATGACATAAAATTAATATTTTTACTGACCGGTTTCAACGAGTGTTATTTCGATTGTCATTTTTTATGTAAAAATGGAATAAATTTGCAATAAACTAGTACGTTCATGTACTGTTGTTGTTTGTAATTTGATGTTATGCTTGTACTTTGATAATGACGACAGGTATTTGAAGTAGAAATAAAGTAAGTGGGTATTTGAATTAAAAGTTAAGAAACACAAAGGTGGGCACAATGAACCAATAATTTCGCGTAAAACGCCACGCCGACAGTTTAAACCTTTTTGAAATGCTTTTTTAAAATGCGATTATTCAATTATCATCCTTCTTTTTTTCATAATGGTAGGAACCATTTATGCTTTCTGAAGAGTATTTGTTCGCTAGCGCAATGCAGTGGTTGACGAGATTTAAATATATTTAGCTGAAGATTAACGGTAAATGATCGTAGGTACTTTGAAATGGTGACCATTTTGGCAATTTTCAAGATTTTGTAAAGGCTTTCTTTTACTGTGCAGGCATTTTCACTACCTTTCACTAAGTGATCTTCTTCCTTTCATTGTTTTTTCATATGCTTCTGTTTTCTCCTTCTATTCATTGTACTTCCGGATTTGTCTATGATCCGGCCTTTTGGTCTTCATCACTCTCCTGTTTCTCCACACATACATTTCTTCCTCCGACTGCTGCCATTTTCAAGGTCACGAATTCGTAGATAAATAAGCTTCAAAAGTATAACTCCATACAGTGTTTCTAAGTTTCAAGGCTTATGCTTTGTGATGTGAAAAGACTTTTAGTGTACATTAGATTTTTTTATATAATGCCCTCTTGGCTAGTACTATGCTGATATGTCCTCCATTTATTACTTTTCATCTTGCTTCGCAAATAGTAAAACTATTTTATTTCTTCTAATCTTTGATTGCCAGATTTTTTTCTCATTGTCTCAACTCTGTCTGCCACAGACGAAAGCTTTGTCTGTGGCCTTGTTTCTTATCTTCATTTTTTTTACGCTTTCGTCAAATTTCCCTAGTTAGCAAGCGTCCTCTAGAGATCTTTTTTTTCCTCAGCCACTAATGTAATGTCAAATTTCAACCATGTAATGCTGATTTTTTTCGTATTCATATGTCTATTATGCTGGATTCGCACTCTTGCAGCATTCCTTCTGATGCATGTATTACTTTCGCTACGCAGGTGTTTGAAGATAACTGGTTCAAGTCCATCCCTACCTAAACAGTTTCCTTATTCTTCACTTCGCACAAATTGAATTGCAACCGCTTTGTCTTATACACAGGCTGTGCACCGATATTCTGTGATTAAAAATAATCTTTTCCTTCCGTCTCATTCGACATTATCGATGACCTTCTCGAAATCGACGACGGGCTGATGTTCCCCTTTCATTGTAACCTTCTCTCTAAGCTATGGAGCAAATAGGTGTGACTTATTTTGTTTCCCTCCTTTTCGTAAATTGAATTTGGTCTTCATCTCGGAATCGCACAGCTATTTTTTTCATTCTTATTCAGACGATTCTTGCCCTCAATATCCTTGACGAATACGCCTTCAGGCTTATGGTCTCTAAATGTTTTCATTTACCAGGGTAAATTAAATTTACCCTGGTAATTAATCGGCCTCTTCATAGCATTTCGTAGTGGTTTTTAGTACACCTTAACAAAGATGGATCCACACACCTTCAGAGTAAATTAAACTAACCTTGCGTATTAGTACAAACGGATGCTACAGTTCTTCGCTTATGAGTAACTAGGTAGTTCTAAATCAATGAGTGCCTATTAATTATGAACCTCGTAGATTCGTCCCTATCTGGTACTAAAGTATGCAAGTTTTCTATAGTTCTACATTTTAATGCAATCTTAACGCGATTAGCAGACAATGCTACTGAGCTGAAGGTTGATGAATATTGATGAATGATATGAAGATTGATGAATATATGAACATAGTAAGTTATCCTTAATTAAAAAAATCGCCCTAGGGCATTTAATTTATTTCGCATTAAAATCAGCACTAATTGTGGCTTTGAGGAATTTTCCCATGTCGGCATTAATACTAGATGAAATCCGCAATGAATTATTTTATATGACAACAAAGGGTCCAATCATCGGTTGTAACAGAGGTCAAAAGAACTAGATGCCGTTACTTCGATACCAGGAGTCCACTACCAAGGTCAGCAATCTTAGATACCAAACCAGTACCAGGGTTGGAAGAACCTTGAGCGGGAGGTCCCTGAAAGGGTCATATATTGACAAAATGTTAATTAATATTTTATTTATCACAGTGGCACAAAACATTTGAAAATGAGATCAAAACTTAGAGCAACGAAACTAAGTACCTCGTGGTACTCAGTATTTCTCGATGCCTAGACACCACTACCTGTCACTTTCTCTTACTAGTTATATCTAAAATTAACTTAGACAA
The DNA here is from genome assembly GCA_002093875.1 of Calopteryx splendens. NCBI lineage: Eukaryota > Metazoa > Arthropoda > Insecta > Odonata > Calopterygidae > Calopteryx > Calopteryx splendens. The sequence continues at coordinate 482,680 of LYUA01000932.1, read as the reverse complement.
CATACGCTTGAATTTTTAGCATCTTTGTGCTCAAAAAAGGACAAGATATCACTTTTCATATGCTGATTTCTTGCAGTTAATTTTGAAATATAACATCGAAATCAAAACCTCACTCTCAGGATTTCATGATCAACTTCATGCTTTAAAATGTATTGAAAGCCGGTTCGCAGAATACAAGAATTCATGGTGTGTTTTACCAAGTATTTTTTATATGTTCCCCGATTTCGTAGGCGTTTAAAAGCGCACCATGAGTCTGACTATCCCTTCCTTGTGGTATCAGATCGTTATGGTAGAAGATTTTACTACAAGTTTTTCATCTCGAAACACTAAAAAAATCATCTACTATTTGAAGTCACCATTTCAGCATTTGTAGTTCAATAACTACAGCCAACCCCTTCATTCCCTATGCCTTTTATATCCTCCCGGAATAAACCCCTACTCCTCTCAAACCCTATTCAACGAGAAAATGGTAAATACAAATGAATGATTTCGTCCCTTCAGCATTTTCCTTTAGTGAGAATCTGAGTAAAACGGGAAGTTCACGTTTGCATAACCCCATGAGAAAGGTCGGAAACTAGCTAGGAATGGCAACTATTGAAGTTATTCGAAAGTCGTCACAATAAATGGAAAATTTGCTCTCTGTTCCTCCAAACAAGTGACACGTGCGATGCAAGATATGGAATATAATGAATTTGGAATATTTTCAGGGGTTTACTTCGATTTCCACAAAAGCATAAAATAATGACGGCTTAATGGTCTCGCTTTTCCTTATAAAAAGGAACTGCATGATAGAGGCTGCTAAATCACTGAGCAAACTTCTGTCCGATGAGATGGACCCACTACTTTTTTTCTACCGGACAAAATTTTCCACCGGAAATCACTAGAAAACCTTTTTGGAACAATCTATTTGGAGCAAATCGTTTTTAGCAGTCTTTCTGCTAGTAAACACGACATAGATTGAAAGTTACCTCTAATAGATATTGTTGACAGCAACGTAGACGTATCAACTTATAAGTTGGTTAGAGCTGAGGTTAGGGTATAGAATACTGAGCACTTCACTGCGTAAAATTCAGTCAGCATCCCTACTAAAGGATGCCAGATCCTATCCCTGTGCCTTCTGCGGTTTACTTTGTACTGGTGTATCTAGAAAAAAAATCACAGTTTTGGCTGAGCTGGCGTTGTTTATAAGATTCACCAGGATTTGAGCCCGAGAACCTTCGGCAGCCGAATGCTCTACGCCTGGGGTTCTCAACCGGTGATACTCGTACCGTTGACGGTTAAAATTATGAAAAATAAAAACAAATAATCCCACATATAAAGTTAAATTGAAAAAACAACAGCGTATAGCGGCTTCATGTGTTTGCCCGCCTTTCACAACCGTTCAACCGTCACCCTAATTAGTGTAAAAGAATTTTAAACGTCTCTTTTCTAGAGAGATTGAAGTTGTGAAAAGGACATCCTAGTTTCCTATTTGTTCACCCTCTCTCTCAATCTACCCATTTTCTCATCTGCCTCCACCAGAAATTGCAACTTATTTGAAGAATATGTTTTAAATACTCATGGCTATACACTACAATGTAACACGTAAAACTACTTTCAAATACACAAGTAGGCTCGACTACGTGACTCAATAACGCCAGTGTAGAACGTATCAACGAGCATGCGTATGAATTTTTGACACCTAAGGGCCCATTCCAAAATTCACCTTGCTGGCGACCCTTGGCCTCACTCTGCATAGCAACAACTGCGTATCTGTTCTCGCCTTAAAAGTATCAAGTTCAACCGATCCTGCTTTGAAAAAGAGAGGGTACAAATAATATTTTTTCTTCCGAATTTTAAATGATTTTATTTGTTTATAATACAAATATTAGACACTCAGAGTAGCATTTTTTAATAAATATTTTATTTTTAGAAAAATTACTTCCCTATTAAAAATGGAAAGGTGATTTGGAAAGCTGAAGCATAAAGTTTAAGGAAATGCTATGGAAGAAGAATCACTAGTCGAAATGCATAGTACTAGTAGGTAAAACAAAAAGTTCTTGCTATGAAATACAAAGCTATTTAATTGCAATTTGGGTTTACCTAAAATGAAGATGAAAGTTCACCTAAACTTCTTTGCGTAATTTGTTCTGAAGTGTTATCCAACGCGTGCATGGAACCTTCTTTCCTCAAAAGACATCTTCAACCAAAAAATGAATGTGCCAGTCATCAATCATATCACTGTCATGTGAAAGTGATATGATTGATGATTTAAAATACAGTTCTCACTCAACACTTTAATCAACTTTTGGGATTAGACAAAAGAAAATGTTGAAGAGCTTTCAATATGGGCCATTAAATTTTTAATGCCATTTAGGACGACATATTTGGCCAGAAAAAAACAGGATATTCCTCTGCTATGTATTTAAAATAAATAAATATAGGACGGAACTCACAATGGAACCGAATTTACGTTTGAAATGAACATAGAACCGGATATTAAGAAATTAATTTATGTCAAGAAACCTCAAGATATACAGTAAATCACTAAGTTAAAATATATATTTCAAATTTGATTTTATTTACTATATGATTGTTTTTTTCACTCTTGTTTTTTATACGAAATTAAAACGTATAATTTATGGAGTAGCACTATTATTGGAATATTCTCGACTTTTCTTCTCAAAAGAAATATTATTAATTGGTGATACAGAATTTTTTTTTCCTTTTGATTTTTGTGGTACGCGCCTTTGAAATGGTTGAGGACCCTTGTTCTACACATTAAGCTACCACGCCAACACTCTAAGCAAATTATAACAATCATAATTTTATGTACCTAAGTTGATGTTCTAAGGTCAATTTGAACGCATGGCGTTGCTTGCTGTGTCCATATATTAAACAAATACCGTTGTGTTCGTAAATTAATGCTACAAGGTTCATGGAGAAATGAAAGTCAAAGAAATACACGAACTTAATACCTGCAGTTTCGTGAATAAAATTAAAAAGATGCAATTTTGTCACCACTATTCTTTAAGGTATTTCGTTAATGCAGGGAAGATTACTTATTATTTACGGCCCTAACTGAATTTAGTGGTGAGCGTCGAATGGACTGCAATTGGAAATCAAAATGTAATCACAAGTAACACGTTACAGCAAGAAATTCCAAAGTGAAGGCATTATTACAAAGCAGAGCAGAAATTTTGATACCATGCAAATCATTTAGATATGGCTATATAAGGATTACGACCCAATGTGGGGACATTTTACGCTTTTAGAAGTTTTTTTTAGAAAGGTGCGAAAGACTGTGGTCTCATTTCCAAATCAATATATATCTACAGATAACTTTAATTAAATATGCAACTACCGACGTAATGTAATACAAGAAATAAATTGTGAAACAGTAAAGCTCATGGTTTATTCTATCATTCATTAATTTTTATTCGTATAAATATTTATCCAAGGCATGTGTTTGATAAATAGCCATGCCTGATTGCTCATCCAATAGTCCGATAATTGGAGGAATGATTGCGTTGAAGTCTTTCACTAATTCAAGTTTGAAACAATATTATGATTACCTACATGTATGAGTATAATAGCAGGAGTACTGTTTACACGGGGAATGAGCGTCGTAAATTTGGTTTATTCTCACTATTTGGGTTAGTTACAGTGAAGTAAGTCTCTGATCTGTGCCATCACTGGTGTTCATGTGTGGCTCAGCCTTCAGTAATCGAGTCGTTAAAGATGTATACAGGTGATTCGATATCTAATGGAAATGTATTTATTACGGGATACGTTTGGTGTCAATGTTTCTAGGCTACTCCGAAAAGCAAAGAAAGATAAAAGCGCACGTAGCGTTAAGATTGCTCTTATGCGGGACGAGTGGAAATAACTTTACTTGGGGTATTCACAACTGCGAAAAAATAAACTGCAGTCAAAAGTGATTTATTTTCAATAATACAGTTTGGTTTATCTAAACTCGAGTCACTTCTCCGCAATACTTTCGCTATTAGAATTTTTTAACTTTAATTTTTACCATCCAAGTCTAAATTTCTCTCGTCTTTTTATCTCGTACAGGCACTTTAAAGTCTTAACCCTGAAACCCTTTTGTTTTCAAACCACTCACTTCACTGGCAATTGCTATTCACCTACAGACTGACATTCGTCGTCTCACACATTTTTCAGCCTGAAATTCAGCGAACATGATGCATGTAAAAAGGACCGGCGAGATGTTTATTACGCAAAAAGACATTTAAAAGCCGTCCACAATAATTGCTACATGTAACAGGGTGCTAAACAACAATTCAAGAAACAGGAAGGCATTGAAATCGTTAAATATTTATCAATGAAACTGCTGAATAATTACCACGCTTGCCTTGTGACGATAACGTTTTTTTGAGCTGAAGTATCCGCTAAAATTCAACGGGGAATATTATAATATACAGAGTTAGTGGCCAAAATTAGCAACTATTTATGTTATCCTAACTATTATTTCTTCTTTGAAAAGAGATTATACTAATGCCCCTGATTATCTTGCACAAATTATAATTACTTCGCTATTATAATTAAAAGCAATACGCCCTGTTTCCAATCTTTCCGAGTTACTTCATTAAAACAATAATTAACCTATTAAGTTAGTATCATAGCGGCCCGCCGGTATAACAACAATCCTTATGCAACACACTTCTAATAATTATATACCCTTAGCCAATTGAAGCAGGACGCTGCTTGTCACATCTTTGTATTTTGTCTAGTTCTCGAGATATCAATTGTTAAACCTTTTAAAGGTACAAGTATAATAATACCTATTGAATATGCGTAGGAAAAGGTAGTGCATATCAAATTATGAAAATTGTGCAATTAAGATTTCCCGTACTCTTCTATTTTGATATCCATCGTCCGTCCTCAATGTCATAAGTTGCCGTTTTAGGAAAATGTGCATTTATGAAAAGGGCATTTGCTTGTTGTCTGTTTTAGAAATACCGCAGCTACGAAATATTCAGGTGACGAAGGGTCCGTTTGAACATTGACGGTTACGACACGTTGGTTAGATAGTGGAAGGTTTGGAGCGGACGTGATACCCTTAATACGAAACTGTGTTGTCATGTGAAAAGTATTCATTATATGTCCATCGGCTGCGGAAAAAAAATATTGGATCCGACTTTACATTTAGCAAAAGGTGGCGTTTAACGACCGTTAACTCCATGTTTTTGAATCTGAAACACAGAGATCTTACCTACCTAATATTTCTTTTTTGGAAATAGTGAGAGGGTTTACGCATCTCGGGGTTTCTCTACTCTGTGACTAATCCGGATTCTTCCCGGGATTCAGAATCCACTATTCATTAAAAGACTAATAATTTAATATGCATATAATTAATTCTTCGTGCATACCGCCTCAGCATTAATTAAATGAGAAGGTTGGATTTGACCCACGGGGACGGAATCACCTTGTACCAACCCATGCGGCGTGTGAAACTGGAATTCAGGGTAAGGGGACAATTACCTTTCCCTATGCCGCCTGCGCGGTTTTCCAGGCATTTCTCGTGCTTGAGTTTAATTGGAAGTGTCCGGAGGCATCACCAAGTTTTGAACCCAGGACTTTCTGTTCAGAGTCTGAAAGCTCTAGCTACTAGGGAATCAAATTTAAAATAATTCGTAAAAATTCATATTTATTAATGAGAAGATGAAAATTACGCTACCAAATTTGCGATTATTTCAATGAATGAAGTATGAGTATTAAGTAAATAAAATAAAATTTCTTATGAAAATTAAAACATCAGAGCCTTCCAAATTGAAAACGCCGTAGCTTTTTGCATGAAAATGAATGTATTATGAAAATTGTACGCTTTCGGTACATATTCTATTTAGGGGAGAGGGTGGTTGAGAATAAATAAAATTTTAGTTACCCATGATACTTTCAAGGAATCTTAATACTAACAATCAGGCTGTCTTTTGTAACGTATTATTTTAGTAATTATGATTGTCTGGTACTCCTTAGAATAGTTTTTCTGGTGTAATTAATCGTAGACATTACTTATTAGCAGGTTCAATTTAGCAAAATTCAATCACCAAGGTTCAACCCGAAGGTTGGTTTCAGTGAGAGCTGACCTCAAACCGAGCCTCAAGCCGTGTGACGTTCGCACATTGAGGAGGCTATGCGGGTGTCAGTTACTTTCCCTGTGCCATCACGCGGTTTCACACGATGTTCTTGCTAGCGGAGAATCGCAACGCTTTGATTTTTAGAAGGCCTTTGTCCGAAGGTACCACTCGTGATTTGAACCGGGGACCATTTGGTAGTTGCCGTATGCTCTTACCCTCAGGGGTACCACGCCACTCTGATTGGAAATAGGCCCATGGGAAATTTAAAGACTGCCCTTCTGCATACATATTTGAGTTTCATAGTGGCAAATATCATCAAATTATAAGCACAAATTGTGCAAACTTTAATCGATTACTATCAATGTGAGTGATATGAAAAAATACTATCCTTTGCTTATGCAAACTTACCATATCCTGAAATCTAAGGTTTTCGGCTCCACTATGTGGAAATTCATGGTTATAGAATGATAAGTACTTTGTATTTTTCCACT
>LYUA01000932.1:437299-447788 GCA_002093875.1 Calopteryx splendens | reverse complement strand
TGAGCTCTACCCTCACCTACCAAACCGACCTTCAGGCTGATTACTGTGATTGATTTCTACTTTTGACGGTCATGTAAGATATTAGTTAGGTTAGGCTCTTTATATTGCCAATTATCTCCAAACCTGTTTACTCCCAATTATTATCTGGTAATTTAAACGTAGATATTCCTATCTAAGGAATGATACCTATTGTTCAGGTTGTAGAAGCAAAGAGAAGAGTGGAACTTGGGGAATGGATAGAGAGAGGCATCTGTTGACTTGTATGAGGGTTCCCAGGGTTAAGGGGAAGAAAGAAATGGGGGGTTAAATTATTGAGGATTAGGTCATTAGGTCAAGCGGTTGTACCTACTTTGAGATTTTTTTAATGGAGCGGATAGAGATTTTTTAAATTCTCACTTGGAAACCAGTGAGCAAGTAGAACTAATATCGTATTAGTCATGTTAGTGTGCACCTCATGAGATATATGCACAGCGAAAGAGCTTTAAACAGTATATTATGATGCCAAATACATACATATGAACTCATGCAGGCATGAAAGATTCAATAAAAGAATCCATGACAAAATTTTAGTTACATGTTAGAGAGATTAATGTTTATGAAATACTTCACTGGCAACTATATTTCAAGTTTTAATTTAGTCAGAAAAAATAATAAATGACTCATTATTCTAATAGCCAATAGTCCTATTTTGAGGACTTTTCCAATTTAGTCCTTAGAAATCTTGCACTCATTTTCTTATGTAATTAAAAAAAACAACCATTTCTTTCGAGTCCTGGAAATTAAAACCACTTTTTTCTTATTTACCAGCAGATTCTAGTCCTGGCAAATTATTTGGCAGGTTTAGTTTTTATATTTCCATTTTAAACAAATTAAATGAAATTTGGAGTCAATATGTGACAGTTTGATTTGACAGGTAACATGACATTAATTGAAAACTCTTTCTTTTTTATTTCAGGTGCCCCTCTACAGGTGCCATCTAGGAAACGAGAAGGTCGAATTGTTGGTGGGAGACTGGCTCATGAGGGAGAATTCCCATATGTGGTGAGTCACTTGAATAAATTCAGTTAGGTATCTACTTGTAAAGAGAATTTTAGGATTTAAAAAAATCTAAATCCATAAATACAAACATGCCCATTTATAGTGGCAAAACAGCTGCTCACATTCATATTTTTTTCTTTCCCAGGTGAGCATACTTCGATATGGGCATAATCTACATTGTGCTGGTTCCATTATTGATGAGGAATGGGTACTTACAGCTGGTCACTGTGCTTCGTAAGTTTCTATTAACCTACTCAAACTTCAACTACTACACAATTTATTTTTAAAGACTTGACTTTTTGGGATTACACCTTCCAATTAATAAATAAATGCATATTTATTATGAAAAGTGAAATTCTTGCCTGAGCCAGAAATTCAATCTGTAGTATAGACAAATATAAATAATATCTCTAACTTTTTATTTCTCCCCACACACCATTTAAGGATGACAGTGAATTATATTTACTATGTTTTTAAACCAGCATTTTATAAGATATGACAAATTTTCAGATTTTATGTAATTAGTTCTTCCCAATTAAAGTTAGTATAAAAATTTTAGTATGTGCCACTATATCAACAGTGAATTGTCATTTCCAATTTCATTTCAATTTCCATTTTTCAGTTGTGCTTATGAAAAAAAATTAGAAATACAGAAGACAATTCGAACTTATTTGAGCCAATTCAATTTTCAAATCAGATTGACTTAGTATACCATACCATAAACACATATGTACTTAGTATGCTTTACATACATGCAGGTATGTTAATTGAGTCTAAGTATATTTTGAAACAGTGGACTAAGGTCTTAAATATTTTCTATTTTGAATATTTTTCCTGATGTCAGTGGTCTGGATATATGACTATTTCCTCACATACTATATCCACCTACACTGTGAATCGTTAAATATCACCATCCCCTAGTGAAAAGTATTCTACTGTGACCTTATAGGAATTCCTGGGCATGGTAACAGACTTAGATAAATTATTGTATTACATCAGATTAAAAGTCATTGCTAAATATTTCAAAGAAAACACTACCCATTATAAAGAATTTGATCTGGGTTAACTTTATGCAAATACTCAATTTTCAAAATGAAAAAACACTGCTTCATATTTTTCCACATTATTGTCGCAAAATGGAGCAGGCATGGACTGGCTCAACAATTTTATGAAAATATTTTTAGTTCATGCTTTAATATTTAATTCATAGTAAAATATCAATACCAGTATGTGCATACAAATTTATATATGTAGCTATCAATTTTATGGGTATTGTATTTTTGTTCCAAAATATTTCCTCCTGGTTTGACTAGAATTGAAGTTGATCTTTATGGCATGGTTTGAGGGTATGCTTCTTAGAAACAATGCCTTGAAAACTAGAATTTCTTGTAAATGGAGAAACATTTTAATGGTTTTCTGCTTCCTTTCCAAAACTACCTTAGCAATAAATCACTTTCAGAGTAAATTTCCTCTCTAAGTGGTAAATTAAGCTTTAATACTTTAATACTAGAAGAAATCAATAATAAATTATTTCAGAATTGAAGAGATTTGATAAGCTCTCTTATAAGTTTATATTGTATACCTAAACTAAAATAAATTGCTTAGTTACCTACTAAAGTATAACAGGGCTCGGATAATTATTTCAATTCATATAGCTAAATTTGTGCCAGTCGCAATTATGTACTTTGAAACTTATTGGTTGTCATTGTCAACATATTTCAAACCAAAATGTTTACACAAAGTTAAATATTTTGTGGTAGAAAATTACCACAGTAGATATTTCATAAAAGTGATAAATAATATCAACTTTTATGAATAGGTAGCTGTACCACTCAGTATCACCTGGGATTCACAGCATTCAAGAACTAAAAATGGGCCCACCCTCAACTTTTGTATTGCCTGTTCATGCTCATACCTCACTAGGAATTTCACCCAACCTTGAATTTAGTGTTTGCTGTGTTTGCTTCAGTCATGCACACATAAGCATTGGATTCACATTTTTCCCTGCTTACCTTGTTCATTAACCAAGTTCCTGCCACTGACTTACAAATACATATATATATATGGTATCCAGACCTAAAATCTGTGTATAAACTATTTATGACAACAAAAATATCAGGGTGGCTTTTGATGTCATTGAATATAGCGGGAGTAACCTATTTGTAAGCTTTGAACAAGGCCCCAAAAGTCCTGCCTACAGCAATGGAAGAATGAATTAATTTTGTATGAATCAATAATCATATCATCACTCTTCTACCTGACACAATCCTAACCATTATTTTCATTTTCAATAAATTCATTTAGATCATACCCGATGGAAGCTATCTCTTTTCGTGCTGGGAGTTTGAAATGGGCACAAGGAGGCAGTGAACACAAAGCAGTCGAGCAATTTCTCCACCCTACCTTTGGGCGAAAAAGCTCTGGCCAATACTTTGATGACATAGCACTCTTCAAGGTAGGAATCAATAAAATGTATCATAAATTGATATTGCGGTTACCAATTTCTATCCTAAGATGCATCAAGAAATAATTAACCATTATCATGCAGGTTTCTCCACCCTTTGTGCTGAATAATAAAACAGTGGAATCTATTCTTCTCGCAGAGGAGGGGAATGAAACTCATAGTGGAAACAGATCATCTGTGGCAGGATGGGGAAGCATTAGAGTGAGTTTTAATTCTCCCTTTGCGGATACATTCAATTTGATGGAAGTGCGTGCATTTAAATATAAATACTTTAATTAAAGCCTGCAAATTTGGTTACGCAATGTTTTAGAGGAAATCATATTAGCATTAGCATTTAGCATTAAACCATACCCAATTTTTTGATAATGAAGAAGCAATATTTTTGGAGTTCAATTGGTGAGGTTGAATTGAAATTTATTTTCCTGTATGCATGGAAAACAAAATTCTATTTAAACTTTTGTCAATACCAATCCCGTAAACACCTGGTAGTTTGCACATGTAGATATTATATGAAATTGATAAATAATGTCAACTTTTATGAAAAGGTAGATGTATCACTCAGTGCTGCCAGTGATTCAAAACATTTGACAACAAACAATGAGCTCACCCACAACTTCTTTATTGCCTTAACTAATAACTATAGAAATAAAATTACTCGTATTTTAGCATGATAAGTAAAAAAAAGAGTGATATTAGAGGGGTAGTGGCTGCATCTCGTACATCCTGAAACCCTGAGAAATAGGCACCACTGGCTATAAGCTCGAAGGCTTATTAAGAGTAGGATCAAGTTAGGCATGTGCCATGCCAGGACAGTGATTTAGATTCCCCATTCCACAACCCTTCCACACCATCGCCCCCCCTTAAATCGACCCAACAGCCCAAGCATCAAGATCAGTCAGCCTCACACTCAAGTTTTTTTTTTGCTCTCTCTACATCTCTGACACACATTTTTAATTCTATCAAATGAAACATGAAATTTCTAAATTCCATTCCTTGACATTTTTGCTATATTCAGAAAATCGCATTGAGTTGCCTACTGTGATCCCAAATGCTGGAAAAAATTATGGAATAAGACAAATTTTAAATAAACCCTGAATTGATACCTATTGCAAGTAACCCAAATTCTAGTATTAAATTAAGTACTCCGTCATTTGATACAACTGTCCTGGCATTCTAGTTGTTCCATGAATGGTACCTAGAAAACTATATACTTAATTATGTGTAAATGGGTAGTTCATGAATCAAAGGTGAATTTGTTATAATCTCCAAATTTCAACATTAGCATTTAAAACACTTTCTAGATTAGAGATTCGTCAGCATAATATACGAACTACCTATCTATCTACTTATCATCTTAACACGAGTTTAATTTAGTTGCACGTGATGTACTAGAAATAGCTAATTCAATAAATAATTCAAGTACACATCGAGTTCATTCCACATTCAAGAGTAAATTTCTTTCTTACTCTCCCTTTCAAAAGGATAAAAATATGCATAAATCATTTTTAGCACGATTTAGCAATATTCCACGTATTTAGCGGCTATTTTAGTGGTTGGTTAACATTTAATTAGTTATCGTATATAATGTATGTATCTTTGGAGGTATCTAAAGGCTTCATCAGAGATATATTTCACAATGCTATGAGCGTTCGCGAGGTAAAGTTTTGTCACGAAAAATTTACGTATTTTGCTAGACAAAAATATTTTAATTTATTTATAGCTAAATTTTTCTAGAATGCAACTATTTCCGACCTCCCATGTTGTTACAACTTCTTAGCCATTTTTTTCGAATTCCTAATGTACCGTACCGTAACCGTATCATGATCGTGAACGGCTCTACAATATGAGAAACTCTGGAATTGTAAGCATCGAAGAAAGGGTTCTATTATCGACAGCTCATCTGGTGTACATTAATTGGCTAGGTCTGCCAGTTAGTTTCCTGAATATTTCAACCTTTAGTCCTTGCTTCACGATGTCTTTCGAAATATTCCCCAACGTAATTATGTGATGAAAAAAGTTACCAAGCCTGGAATCACGTTTTTTTGGCGGGCGATTATTTATGCGGGTTTCTACAAGTACTGAGAATTTAGGAAAAACCAGTCTGGTAGTTTGTAATGCAAATTTCTTTTTAGTCCATTTTTCGCTAATTACTCGTTAGATTCATGATTTTTTTTGAAAAATCAAAAATTAAAGTTTGACTAGTTTCTGCATATAAAAGACGGAGAAAAGTAATGCAAATTATTACGTAAAACCTTACCATTAAATAATTTCAGCATAAAATATAAATAATGTCAACAATGAATTAAGATTCATTTGTACCATTAAGATCATTTTGCAGTAAACATCAACCTAGTTTTAGTTGACGTAGTCGTAAACTTCATGGACACTAAAAGAAGTTTTGTCTTAATTTGCAGTATTACGGGCCAACCAGTGACAGACTACTCAAAGCAAATATACCAATAGTGAGTAAAAGTGATTGTTTCGACGTTCTTCAGATACCTGAGAATGAAATATGCGCTGGATATCGCGACGGTGGAACTGATACTTGCCAGGTAAATTCTTCTCCACTCTCTCCGTCTAGTAGAATTCCAAATATTTCAAGTAGCAGGACTACCAAACATGAACTATAAACACCTGCAAATTGCGTCTATCACATGACATGAAAATTGAAAATTATTCAATGATAATAATACTTTCTTATTTTCCAGGGAGATTCAGGAGGCCCGCTGGTGATTAATGGAATCCAATACGGAATTGTATCATGGGGAGGGGGATGCGGGAATCCAGGGTTCCCTGGGGTTTACACGGAGGTTGCAGCATATAGGTCCTGGATTAGGCATAATTCTGGAGTTTGAGGGAACGCTACCAGGAGTTTTAAATCAGAAAGATTTGATAAAAATGATCTGATATTTTATACTTAATAAAAAAGTAAATAAAGAAGTAGGCGGGTACACAACGGAGGGGGAAAAAGATTGAGCTATAAAAAAAATGCACCAGCTAAATCTTCCTCTGATATTCACCACTTGAGATTAAAGAAGCACGTGACTACTGACGAAAACGGAATTTCGAAAGGGTCCAAAGCGACCTGATGGAGTCATAATCACTCATATATGTTCCAACAGATGTATTATGAAACTGCAATGAATATTTAGGCCTTTTATAAACGGGTCAAATACTCAGAATCACTGGTCATAAAATTGTTGCTTTAGGCTTTACTTGTTCATACGTTTTTATGAATGTAAAGTGACCTCTGTGAATATGAATCCCAGTATTGTTCCCCTATTGATCCCACTATTGTTAACTATCTTGAAACTTATGCAATGTTTGATTTTTACTCTATAGTTAGAGTACAACTTCTTAATATGTTTATTTAATGTGCATATATTCTATTTAATAATTTATTATGGTTCTATTATTTTTCCCAAATGTTATTTTGTTAAATATTTAATAATTAGTTAAAAAGAAAATACTGTGAGTTTTACAAGAAATAAAATACGAAAAAGTTGGAAAACTGAAATTTCCTTTTAAATGGACATCATTTACACTACCTGCTTCAACCTCCTAGAACGTAGAACCTTATATTTAATTATCCATTTAATCAATGACGTACAGCTTATCTTTTAAATGAAGTTTTTCAGCCAATACTGTTAGATTTAATTTATAAACAGATATGATTAGGGGTACATCAACAATCAAAATAAAAAATTAAGACAAGCATGATTTTTCTGCTGTAGCTCGTGCATGGCTCTAATAAATACATCATATGATAAACTGAAAATATGTGATTGGAAATCTGCTCACCTAGCTCTACCCAATAGGAAGTATACATTGATTAAGATCTTTTTGGAAACAAGCACCATATTAAAAAAATACCATACCCTCAAGCGAGATAATCTTTAAATAGACATCATACAAACCGACTCGATTTGACATGATTCGGCGTTCAAAATCAATCAGGCCCGAGTCTCTTCATAACTGCTTATAACCAGTTGAGACCAACTTGAGCAGCAATATTTTACTAGAACACCGATTTAAGCCATTTATGATGATGGAAGGAGATTAATGCATAAGATAAAGCCCGCTAATTGGTTTTGGTTGGGTGCTAGGGAGTAGCGCAGATTCGGGGAGGATCAATCTTTCGTTTGTCCTCATATATTTTTTTCTTTACTTCAGGAACGAAGAAAAAAATTCAAACATTTTGTAATTTGAAGATTAAGAGCATAGCGAATAAATTATGTAGCTAATAAAAGAGGTATTACGCTACGAAGATAATCCACTATTTTATTTCTTCGACCCTTGATTATTTGGGCAATGCAGTCTGTATTTTGTTAATGTAAAGTTGGAACGTTTTAAATGTCTTTGCAGTTCTTAGATGTTACCAAGATCTATATTAGCAAAGTATTAGTAATCTTAGTAGTTTTTGCTCAAAAACGTGAGAAGATACGATCATAGCAATGTGCTAACATTTGCTGTAAAGAATAGATACCCCTGAACAATTTAGAAATGTTTCATGGACGTTCCTACAAGAAATTTTCACATGGAGGGACACCATCATAAAAAGGGCCCAAATGTGTTCAAGGGACCAGGGAATATGCACAACACTTATCCCAGATGCGAGGAGACATACATAACACTTTTCTCCTTTCAAAGGAAAGGGTGGAGATTCCGGCATAATTTGGTATTGGGGTTGCTTGATAGTTCAAGGGTGTGTAGAGAGCTATGGTGGCTGTGGATAGGATATCTTTATCTCTGCCCCAGCATGGCACACACCTGACGGAGTCTCAACTCCTGATTAGCTTTCAAATTAGACAGATTCAGAATTTCAAGTTAGACATATTCCTATACTCGCTGCTTCGCGGGATTCAAGGTATGATCTCTACCTCCTCTCTTTCTCCCGATCTCTCAATTACTGTAACTCACTGGGGCGGACGCGTTATCTCATTTAGCATGGGAGGACAGTATTGTAACCAGAAAATAAATTCGGGGGGCTAATGCTGACCAGCTTATTAGTTTAACACCAGTAATCTAACGGGTAGATTTCTGTATAGAACCTGAAAACTATTACAAAATGCAATAGTCTTCTAAGAAAATAGGCACTTCTTCAAGGACAAGTGTTCTATATCTACATATTGCCTTGAAAGCAGCAACAGGGGAGCGTGGCAGGGGTGATAGGTTTCATTTGGCTCTTATGATAATTAAAAATTATATCGTGCAGAAGCATTAGGAAGTACATTGTATTGAAATGGTTGCACGCGCTGTTTGTTTTACTGTTGTGATCACACATTGAGGAGAGAAAAAAGATCTATCTTGGATATAGTTGCCCTCAATTTTTCGTGACTTCTCACCGTGGTCTCGCAACCAATGAACTGGATGAGAATTTTCCCCTCTGTTTCATCATTAAACTTAAACGACTTGTAGTTATGTTGCAGGTTCAGTTGTGAATGTAAATTTCGCGCGACTCCGAATCCAGGCTTTCCAATTGGCGTTCTCAGAGATGTCAAACATCTGGCAAGGAACAGTTAAATTTATCACTAATTGCCGAAAAAAAGTTCGGTTTCCAAAGATGGTACAGGAATGAAGTGAAATTGAATTGTAATTCACAAAATCGTTTTGGATTAAAGCTGGTGATCCACCTTTGTGAAACCTAGCGAGAAATCATTACAGAGTGTTAGCAAAGATAAATACAGTATTTTCTCCCAATTCCCGAGTTCCTTGAAAACTCCGCTCTTAGAACCCAGAGATAATAGGAGCAAAGTAAGTACTTATGGAAAATAAAGAGCTGGAGTTACAGTTATATGAAAACAGTAATTTTCAGGAAAACTCTTTGGGTTCCGATTTAATTCTTGCACGTACACACTTACCCTGGCCCAATTCCCCACCCTTTCCTCTCCCACGTGTACGAAAAACCAATATCAGGACTTCAAAGAAGTACTTTTATTTTTCTAATAAATTTGACTATAAAATATATCCTTCAATTCACACACATTATAGTTAGACTTATATACTCTCTTTTCATTAGGTCATCCGCGAACCTACCCATGTAGGACATCGACGGGAGGTTCCTGGAGGAGGAGGTATGTAATTGTATTAAATTAAACATGGGCTAAGTGTCATGTGTGGTCACCATGTGCTTTTAACCTGTTGCTAAAATGTGGTTGAGGTAATTGAAACTTTTTATAGTTGGAAAGTTTAATGCTTTTCTTATTTTTTCTTCTGTAGTTAATTTGCAGAGAAATTTAATTAATTTTTAAATCGACCAAACGTCATGATTATAAAATATATAAATGAGAAAACAATAGTTTTATTCATTCACGATATTAAATGACTCTAACACGATCGTGCTGGTTATCATCTCTAGGGTCCAAACCGGCTGACTAGGGTCCATGGCTGCCATATCTAGGGCGCGGACTTCGATGGATGGTGTGTTGGCAGGAAAAAAGTGAATAATGGAAACTATGAAGCAGTCATCGAAATACAGTAATTTAGACCCTTAATGCCTCCATCCAGCCATGTTTAAACGTCCTAAATTAATTACACAATCTTTCATGTTTATTCTCGCAATTGATTTTCATTCTTCATCCAATCGTTATTTTCGCTTGCATCTTTTCTTAGCCTTCCCCTCACTTTCACAAACACCTCCCCTTCGCCCGAGCCCCGGACTCTCGGAGAGGCCCGATCACGGGGAAACCCCTAAAAACCCTTTGTATCCTCTTCTGTCCCCCCCCGGCAATCTCATGTGTGGGCAAGTCATCTCTTTGCCTCGAAGACGGCTATTTAGCTGGCGAAAATTTGCAAAGTAAATCTAATTCGTTTATTCTGCCTGTCTTCCTGTCTCACCTTCATCCATCCTCAACACATTTGTTTATCACTGAATTGCTTCTTCCACCAAATGAATTATATAAACATATATATATGTATATATATATATATATATGTTTATATAATGTATATATATATATATATATATATATATATATATATATATAT
>LYUA01000932.1:390408-401329 GCA_002093875.1 Calopteryx splendens | reverse complement strand
ACCTTAGGATTGGCAGGCGAGGATGTTACCCCGCCGCCACCGAGGCCGGCAGATCTGTTCATCTTACAAATTTTTAATTCATGATTCGTAATAAAACGAAAACCTTGATATAATAGCAGCAATAGATATCTACTTATTCAATTTCTTGTTATTTTTGCATAATTCTTGCCCTTGCATAATTTTACCGCTAGTGATATTTCCTGTTCTTTAGTGCTAACAGCTCGCCATATGTTAATGTAATTTCGACGATCTCCACGCGATTGCCATTGACAGTGGCGCAGAAAATATTTTTTTCTTACTTTTCTCCCATAATAATTCTTACTAATAATCCTTACTGTGCAGATAATAATCCTCATACTTCCCCGAGAAAGTGACGTAAAGCTCTAAGGGCCCGGCCTTTCGATATGGCCGCCGTAACTCGGAATCGCATCCGGCGCCGGATGCGACGGCGCCGTAACTTTCCTGCGGGACAAACCTAAAGTTTGGCCGGCCTTACGTATGGCCTCTGATTTCGGAATACCCCTGCTGGTACCACAAAAATTGTTCTCAGCTTGGGTGAAGTTGCCGAGAGGCGTCCCCGGGATCGAACCCGGGCCCTCCGGTCAGTAGTCCAGCGCTCTAAACCGCTGGACTACCACGCTCCTCACTCGAAGGATATAAGTACCGAAATACGTGCAGAAAGACCGACGGAAACGTACATTTTCTTTTCTCATGCATGTAGTAGCTCTAGTCTATCGGATCGTAACATTTTGAATAATAAGGCATAGAAAACGTGAATGCATGATTTGAATGAATGAAAAACACGTTTTGCAATCTTTGCAAACTATACGGGAGTTTTTAAAAATGTACAGGAAATGAGATGAACATATATGGGATTTGTGCACCATACTAGGCACCCTGTGGAGGTAAATCTTTTGTAGATGATGAAGACATTCAGGTTATACTTCTTGCTATTTTTTCCAATTCCGAGAAAATCAATAAAGCACACTTTAAGTGGATCATTTTCCTATAAAAGTGACGTCACGGATGCCTCGTCTCCTCCCCCCCCCTCCCCATCGTCACCTATTATCAAGCTTCATCAAATCGGAGATTGAATTGGTGCGGTGTACTTCCTTCCCACCCAGTGAGTCCGGGTGCGAACCCAGGAGGCAAGGTGTTTTCAGTTGATTACCCGATCTCTACTAGTGTGCTATGTGGAGAGCACTTCAAGTTCTACTCTGTCCGTCGGATGGAAACAAATTGCGGACCCCTTGGCACCCTTCGTTAAGCTCATACTAATTCCGACGCCATACTACTCTCCTATTTATTAATTGCGCAACGGACTTCAGCATTCGCCTCCCATAACTACCACTACTTGATCAAACCCTCCCCCCTACCTGCGTGACGTCATTTATGCGCGAAGCTTGACCGAAAATACCAGTACCATGATGGTAAACAGGAAAGTGAATCGACTGTCAAAAACACGGCAGAGTATAATACATACTAAAACCAGTCAGGCACCTTGCACAATTAAATTGTTAAAGAATAGTTAACTACCTCGCTGTAAGCCGGTTCCATAAAGGTAAGCACTCATAAATATTTAATTCCCATAGGCAGACAAATCCTACCTACCTTCCCGAGCAAAATAGAA
Organism: Calopteryx splendens; assembly: GCA_002093875.1. Classification (NCBI taxonomy): domain Eukaryota; kingdom Metazoa; phylum Arthropoda; class Insecta; order Odonata; family Calopterygidae; genus Calopteryx; species Calopteryx splendens. The sequence goes on along the minus strand of LYUA01000932.1, from coordinate 399,699 downwards.
TTCCAAATATTTATTAATGAACATATAAGCATAACTTTTAAAGGCTGCTCAAGACCATAGGGTAATATTTTCTAACCGCTGATATGCCACACAGTTATGGTGTGTAGCGCCAATCACCACTTGTGGCACCGGACCCCTATGAGGGTTGCGAATGCGAATATTTCGTCGTTCAGAAGGAGAGAAATGGCATTTGAGTTGAAATCGATCGGTTAACTCTCGGATTTTTTTCGCTTTTGTGGTTCCGTTGACGGAAGTTTCGAAAACGGCAAAAAAACACGAGAAATGTAAACTAAATTTGCGAAAACCGTGAAAACTTTCAGAATGAAATATTCAAAGCAGAGGCTCTTGAAATAATAATAAAACAGTATTTGGTAAAGAAGGGTAAAAAGTAAAGGGTTTGAAAAGAAAGAAAATGACTGACAAATATTTTATGCTAAATACAAAATTGGTCTATGTGTGAATCATTAATCGCAAATAAAGTACCCCACATTTAAATTCAAATTAACGGAAAGAAGGGAGGGTCACACCAAATAATCACTCTGGACCTGGGCATGGACAAAACAGGGGATCTCCTGGAGCCATGGGAGAGGGGGTCACAGGGCAGTCACTACAAGGTCTATCTGAATAACTTCGGCATCCCTTGTGAAAAATGTTTGCAACCATCAATACATGCACATCCTGAACATGAACGAGAGACAACTTCCTTCCACAAAATATACCCCAAGAATGACCTAAGCTATTATTTAAAACTATGACAAGCCAGTAATATCAATATGAAAATGGATCCAAACATATCTCTCTGCCAGATACTAGCTCCAAACCTGAAAGCCCAAGATTCATTAAGAAATAACTAGTTGAGTATTCTACCTTAGCTCAAGCAGTAATTATGACAAAACATTTAAATGAGAAATGAGAATTAATAGGAAACTCACAAAAGAAGCAGAAGGCTACTTTGAGGTTGAAAAAAGTATGGGTATGGGTACATTTATAGATTCATCTTGGAGAAAAAAATATGAGAAACTCTGATGCCTATACATCTCACTTTTACTAATTTAAAATCTTCATAGTGTTAGAGAGTTAAAATTCAAATAGTACCAACTCTCAAGTTTATGTATGGATCTATCACAATACGCATGCATGCAACCAAGCAACAGATTGTCAATACCTATTAGCACATGGATAAAGACTCGAAAGAAAAGATAAAAGTATTAATTGTTGCATAAAAATGTACGTAAGGCAACATTAAAAGGATAGATTGAGGCTAAATTTCTTATCCTTGATTTGAAAGGATAATGCCAAAACCCATAGCAAGGGGCTGGCAGCAAAAGGGTTAATAGCCTGATGTTTTTACTCATATTAAATTACCTCTATTGAAACATGAGATGACCAGTTAATGATATTGTGTTTTATAGCATCAAGAATGTTTAGGCAGCTTTTCCAAAACTGCCTAATGAAGACTTCCTAGCATCAAAGGAAAGCTAATTGGCAGCAATGTAAATGTGGAGCGAACTACAGGAGAATGATGAAGATGAAATGGATGTGTTGAACAACTAAAGAAGTTATAATTCATAATTTGAGGCAACTAGCCTGTGAAATACTGTAGTGAAAGTCCTGAAAGTGAAGAAGAATGAGCACCAGAAAGGATTGGCTAAGACATGGGTCTTAGTACCTACCAATCTTAGGGCTGATGATTTTGTGTACATGTTAATGATGATTCTGTATTTTCACAAAATACAGAACAAATACAACTTAAATAACACCTAATTGATTTGATTACTGATCATTAAAAATTCTCAATAAACCAAATTTAACTTTATCTTCTAACATAATATCATTTTTCTGATGTGTACCTGAATAAACATTTTTGCTAATTCATCATTTAAATTAAGTTTTCAATAAAATGAAATGTCAAGAAACACACATGATTAGTGTTCACAAGGTCTACACACATACATATCCCTCACTTTGTTCCCTTTTGGGGTAGGCACCATTGTTCAAATCCAGATGACACCTTTAAACACCCTCAGCTTCTCCCAAGGTGTGATTTTCTGGCTACCAGATTTTCCTGGGAACCCACAGACAGCACTGAAAGAACTTGGCTCACCAACACTGACTGAATTCCACACACCTTAGAGCATGCTACTATCTCACCAATCAAATAAACTTTCAGGTTGAATAATGTCATGGTATGGCCAGTTACACATAACTCTATGAGCAGTCAAACGTGGATTTGGGTTTTGGAAGGGAATAAGATATCTGGCACTAGGAAATACCAATACAAGATGTGATTGACCAAAATAGTGAACACCAATGCTGCCACCATCATGCGGTTGAAGTCATTACTCTCACGTATCAAAAGCAACCTTTGGGTTGATTACAGTTATAACGTTTTTATTTTTCTGAATATCCGCTTTGTTTGAGTGAGTAAATTATTTGGCAATGAAATATTATAGCAATAAATTCAACTAAAAAGGGTCTACTGTCACACCAGCAGGATATTGTTGCTCCAAACGTGAACAATACACTTTCTTGAAAGGGAGAATCAATGGCACAAAGTGATTGCACTAGTTGTTGACAATGACATAACCAAAATGGGGAATGTGTCTACAGTAGTATGATCATTGAATTCATATGCTAAAAATGAAATTCCACAATGTTTTCTCAAATGTGAACTTAACATGCAGGAATGTCATGAATTGTAGACATAAATCTTATTACTCAACTCCCATTTAAATTCAATGTCTTATAAGTTTTTATGTTTTAAGTAAAAAAATCATAACATGTTTAAATGAACTTACGTATGTGAACTGCCTATTTTAATGGGACAATTTTGGCCAAAACAATCAGTTTTACTACATTTAATAAAGAATTTTCAAGAAAAATGTGTTACAAGTTCTAAACTTGAAAGCTTTAATATTTAAACTATTTTCTATGAATGGAAAACATAATCATTTTCCCTGTTTAATAACTGATTCAATAATGCATGTGTATGGGATTAAGATCATAGTTTTAAGATGATGTAAATAAGTATTCTTTGCATGTGTGACACACCAGCCAAGCAAGGGCATTGGCATGGAGACCAGATGAACCTGGATTAAATCTGGAACATGCCCCTCTCCCCAAAAAAAATCCATGCTGTGTGATTAAATGGTTACATACTAAATTTTCTAGGAAAAAATTGACAGAACAGTGAAAAGAAATTCACTTCCTACTCTAAACCAAGATCTTTACCTTATTTCAATGAATTTTAATATGTGGATGCCTGCGTATTGTTGGCAACCCAAAAATGCCTTTTGTAAGGACCAGGAAAATTAGACATGATTTCTGTGCCCATTTTATTGAACCACTTCACATATTTACACAGGCTATGATACAGTATGGTCAAAGTATTTTTGTTGTCACTAGAATAAACACACTTAAGAAGAAAACATTTAATGGTAATTCACATACTGGGCAGACAAAAATTGGGATGTTTTTTAGCCTGCTTAAGATGTAACAAGCATTGGTTACCTTATAATTTTTTGCTAGTTCCCCTTAAGTAATAAAAGCATAAACAGGGGAATTACCAAAATATGCCCAATTATATAAAATATATCTCGCCATTAAAGCATTTTATAAGTCCATCATATTGTAGGCCATCAAGGAATAAATGTAACAAATGTATCAATCTGAAACCAGAGTGAGCCACAAAGCAGAGATTGGGTGCCACCAAAACACTTCTATTCCTACTAAAATTCTTTGGTGGCACCATAAGTGGTTTTGCTTTATTCTCTTAAATCACTCTCAATGAAATTATGGAATTGAGCTAAGCTTGTGCAACATCTTTTCTCCACATCAGCTGCAACAACAACTTTAAGTCCCCATAAGTGTCACTGCATTTATATAGTGTGCTACTTTATAGGCAAAATGCCACTGATTATTTTAGACACTCATTTTTCACTGCTTGCTGACAGTGGACATCACTGGAATTAAAAAATAAGATAACCAGAGGCAAAACCTATAGTTTTCCAGTAACATTCTTAAACAACTTGATATTAACATGGACATGTGTTCTGGTGCACCAGCTGAACCACCAGTCAAAAATTCTAATTCACCAAACATGTCATACGATTCTCTCAGAGCACTAGGTGAAGCATCAATGCATATTTTTTTGAGATCCCTGATTTAACTGATTTAATGAAATGCAGCTTTTACAACACATGGTACCCTTTTTGTGAGTTTGTCCATTAATGAAGTACATTTGTCATAAAAATGTATCATTTGAAAAATATAAACAAATGCTTTCAATATGATGATCATAACATTTTTGTATCAAATTTCTCTCAAGAAAAATATACCATACCCTCTGATGAAGTGAAATTTCCAACAGTGCGTGCTGAGATAATGAAACAGGTAAACAGAATAGCACCTAGAAAACAAATTAGATGTAAATGCAACTTCCCTACCACTACCTCCTTATAAAATGATGTGATTGTGACTGAGGAGTGACATTACAGGGATCCCAGGACAATGTTAGCCAGTTGAAATGCCATTTCAATGAATAAATGCAAACAGTCAAAATACATTGAAAAACACTTAAAGGAATGATTTGAAAGAAATCTATTCCTCGTGATAAAACACTATTTAAAGACATATGCTCACACAAATACACCCAAAAGAAATTAACTGTGAATGTATAGTTAACAAAGACTAGCTATTCCTTCCACACATTGCTTCCCCTATTCAATGAAGAGAAACAAAAGGAGGTGGGGGAAAGCAATATGGAAGTTACAATTTAGAAAATCATTAAAAGTTCCATAATATTTTATTATGAACACTCCATATCATTGATTAACTTTCATATCATAATAATTGTAATAAAGCTAAACCAAAGCTCACCAACTTCTACTTGAATTCTTTATCTCATCTCTCCTTTATCCCATACAGTCATTGGGCAAGCAGAACCACATAAGTGTAGGACATAAAGAAATTTCAATAGAAATATTTTGGTGCTCAGTGACCTGTTTTTAAAAATGGCACAGAGGATAAGAATACTGTTCTTGTATGCAACACATCACACAACATGGGTATGTCATTTCCAAGGCATGATAGGGCCTGTATAAAAAATATAGGTGTCCAAGACATGCATTTTTGAATGACTTTTACATTATATAAAGCATAACATTTTTTTTATCTATACAAATATGCTTTAGAAAGCTAACTATTTTATTATAAAAGAAAGATTACTTAATGGAATAACAGACATATATATAGGTATGTCAGCTAATACCCTACTAAGTGGAATTTGGAAAGCTTTGGGTGCTATCAAGAAAATATAGCATCATGAACCCCTAGACCATTCCAATTATAAAATTCACAAAATTTGGTTATAGTTAACAGCTGAAAAAATTAACAGAAAAAAGAAAGACCATGAAATTAATTTCTACAGCAACCATAAAAATAATTATTCTACCACACTTGAATCCTCTACAATTTTTGTGGTAAGGAATCACAGCTTAAAACATTAAGCAGTAATCTCATGATAATACCTACATCTTTCTCATTATTGTTTATGTATGTGTATTGCCAATAAAATGCAAAGGAAAAATTTACTCCAAAATCCTTTTCATTATGCAACCAGTCCCAAGTCAATGCATTCTCCTCATTGTTAGCTGCCGTATGGAACACTAATTAATACTTTATTAGAGACAAATGAGTTTTGGTAATGTGTAGACAGTCTAAGAAAATAAAATAAGATAGTTATAAAAAATTAATTAAAAATTGAAATAAATATTCTGGAATAATGTTAATGTTATAAATAACAATATTTTTCTTTTGTATAGATATGACTGCCAAAATCAACTGGGGGTTCAATCTTTTAATTACATTATATAATCTGCTGAATATGCTTCATGAAAAGAGGTTCTGTATCCTACGCCTACCAGACCCATGGGAATATAAGGCCCACCTCATTTCAGCATGTGAAATATGGAACAAAGATAGAATATCTTATGAATGAAATAATGCCTTTTTTATCCACCCTGTAAGATGACATCATGTAACTATACATAATTATTTTTCAAACCATGGATAGCATTCCACAATGAATATAAATCATTACACAGTAAACTCCCGATTATGTGTGTGTGGATTATCCGTGCATCGCCTCTGTTCTGTATTGTTGGTGGAGTGGAGGACAATGGGATGGGTTGTAGATAAGAGAAGGGCGACATGTGATGGGATATCTGTGTGTGCAAGAGAAGAGATACAAACTGATGTTGTTTTGATATTCCTTTAACCATTTGTACTTAATTTTGGATACACGTGTCATGTGCTAACACCCTCTAAACACCAAACGTCTCGTATATCCATCAGGGATTTTGGTATGCTTGGAAATGAATGTCACGCATGCATGACACTGTCTAAGGGAGAGAGAAAGCAAAGCTCCCACACATACAATTCTAGACCTCTTGGCACACCAATCCTTTCCCTCAGAAACTGAACCAAAGTATGACCGTTCTCACATTAGCAGCCCCTCTCATGGCATGAATCCACGGTCAAATATTTGTTTATGCAGTGATTTTGCAACAAATATTTTTAAGTTAATTAAAAAATATAATCTCAGAAATGAATTTCATGATCCATTTTCTAAGAAATCCAGGAAATAGGTAATTAACATTAAAATTAGACGAAACATTGCAACACAAGACACTTTTTTGAGGTGTGCATTATTATTAGCCATTGGTGTGGTATAACTTCCATACAATATCTCCATTCATATTAACTGTAGAAATTAATTTTAAAGCTGTAAATGCAAAACGAAACCAAAGGAATTAATTTCCAAGGTTATATTTTTTTATTGAACAACTATTTCTGTACCAAAACCACTGCACAAACAATTATTTGTCCATGGACTCATGCCATGAGATGGGCTGTAAATGCAATGAATGGTCATACTTACCTCAGTGCAGTTTCCAAGGGAAGGGAAGGTGCCCTGCTGAGAGGGGTTCCAACAGGTAGAATTTTATACCAGAGAGATTTTTTGTATAGGAAGCCTCAATAAAGCATTCAGTACAGAGGTGTAGGGACACTCTCATGGTGTACAGTGTACTGGAGCTACACATTTCCCAGTGAATTTCACTAGTGTGAAAGGTCAAAGGGGGTGGCACAGAGTACTATTCTACCACCTCCATCAGCTGATATTGAATTGAGTGGTTCTTCCCCAGGCACAATGGCAATAGAAGAAGAAAGTAGAGGAAGTGACAACAGGTATGGGAAGTGAATTCTCATCTCTATAATTCACACCACTAGATCAAGCAGACACCATCCACAATTTGCTCTGGCTGGTGAAATCATTACATATTCCGTTCTCTTGTGCAGACTTCATCACTCACGTGAGTGGCCATCACAAGGAAGTAGTTTACTGTATATTTGTGAAGTGCCATGACTGGAAAATGGCTATGAAAAGAAAATTCATGGTCGTAATGATGAAACAGAAACTCAATGCTATTAATGGTTTAGAGGAAGGTGAAATGGCAAAAAAAACTAGCCCAAGAACTGGGGATCAGGTCACAAACGATTTGTAAAGTTCGCAAAGAAAAAATGAACCTTCTTGTGCTCAACTGTGATCATGAAAGCATCACCGATGTAATGAAAAGACAATCGATGAAAAAAGTGACCTGTGAAAATCTTGACACTGCTGCAACAGTGGCTCAACCAAAAGCAGGCCAAAGGAATTCCTGTTTCAGGTCCTATTCTGGCGGAGAAAGAGAAGTTTTCAATGACTCTTTAGGGATCAAGGAAGTTTTGGGCATCATCAGTGTGATTGACATGGTTTGAAAAGCGATGCAATGAGGATATAGTTATTGGCAGCTAGTGGTATTTTCTTAAGGAATTTATTTATTTTGGGATTGTACCACAGGAAAGGGAACCTAGAAAGAGCCTAGTCAGTGGATCATGTATTTTCCAGTTAACCATGAACCCTTGATCAGACATTAGCATGGAAAATCGGGAGTTTACTGTAATATATATATGGTGTCAACAACAAGTTTAAATATAAAAATTTCACAATTTGAGTAATGTTTACAGCAAAGAGATTTTCTGAAGGCCTGGGCGATGATAGTCATCTACTTTTAAAACTTTAAACATCACAAGTATTCCTGTTTGCTTGATCCAAGTCATATAAGAGTATTTATACCTCTGTAGTATGCCTGTCATCCTGACAGACTTATAACAATTTAATGTGTTGAAGTGAGCAAATTTTTGGATTGTGTAGAAAGTTATGAGGAACAAACTACCCTGAAAAGTCCCAAAACCAATAAAGAAAAACCAACATAAAAGGGTAATATTTCAAGCCATTTTTGGGAAAAGGTGCACCCTATATGCCATAGAAATAACAATTAAAAAGGGTCAAAGTATTAATAACAGTAGTGTTTGTAGTTGTTTGATGACAAAGCTCAACTCTTAATTAGCAATATCACTCTATTAACCCATTTATGCCCAGTGGGTTCTTAACGACCCACGGAGGAAAAATATTCTTACTTTGTATCGATCTGTAAGAGTATCTTGGTGATTTCTTCAATAGCAGCAACAATGTATCCCTTCAGTCGATTTTGATAGGTGAACGAATAAAGGGAAGAAAGCAGCGCGATGAGAGCACGCAAATAAGGCATGGCGGAACGTAGCACTCGGGAGGTCTGGAAAGTGGCGAATTTCATTTATTTGTGATTTTTTTGGTTAAGTGCGAGATAAATTTTCAGGATATGTTACTTTGCAAACTCTGCGATAAATTTTGCACAAAATTTTCTAGCTATCAATATTACGACAATTTTTTTTGAGCATGGGTCGCTAACTGGGCACAAGTCCGACGACAATGTATTACTCTCAAAAACCTAGTTTTTTGTAATTAGAGAGCACTATATGCCATTTATGAAGGTAGATGGATGAAATGAACTTTTTTATCGGTACTTTAATAGGGCTTGCTTAAAAAATTGTGAAGAAATACAATCGCCATTTTTTATTTCATTATCTACGCGCTTCAGGGGTAAAAATCTCAGTGGTGGTGAATGTGGATGCCTTGGAAAATCTTGACCCTAGTGACTTCCCAGGGTCTACAGGAGATATATATATTTGGCCTCCCAACGATCAGGGGAATGAAACTGATGCCAACTCTGGAAATGAGGACTGCACCGATCCCGACCGTTTGAGCCATCGGCAGCTGCAGGCTGAAGCAGAATGAGTGACATTTCACGGTGGTTGTTCGGAAGAAGAAGATGAGGACGACTCAGAGCAAAGTACTCCAGCCAACAAATC
>LYUA01000932.1:334977-346274 GCA_002093875.1 Calopteryx splendens | reverse complement strand
GGGGGGGGGGAGGCTTTAATTAAATGGCGTGACGAAAACGAAAGAAATGGAGAAAAGTGCACGTGCGGATAACCGTCAACGTTCACCGCACGATACCTGAATGCCATCAAGTCTCTATCGAGTCAAACTCTTCAATTAATAACTTTTCTCAAAATACTTGTATAAGAGATGAATTAAAAACCATAAACAGAATTTCATTTCTGTTAAAGAATGTGCACTACACTGTGCCTTAAAGTTGGCAAATTTTGCACTCTAAGGCGATAGCTAAGATGAGCAATATCGTCACGCATCTAAAGGACACTGGAGGTGACTTTTTGGCCAACGATTTGCGACCTAATCAGATGGACATCATCGATAGATTGGGTCACAAATTTTGAGCGGGCGCAATGTTAAGGTAAAAAAGAGCTGATCCATGCGCCAGAGGGCGCCAAAAGATTGTGCCTGATTGGGAGACTGAAGCCTGTGCCCCCGGAATTGGACAGGGGGAACTCATCTGCCCAAAAAACGATGGAACGTTCGTGGTCCTCAGCACATCGAATTCCGATTACCATCAAAATCCATCACGCGCCCAAAAGTAGCGATAAAAACAACCATATTGAACTGAAGTCTCTGAGTTTTTAAAAGCTAATTATGTATGTAAATTTGAAAAGGAAATCAGTATACACTCATCTTCACTGCATATGACTACGATACTGTGTTAACTCTAGGATTTTATTGCATCAAAAACGTTTTTTTTAAGAAATGAGAGGTGAAAAATATCTCATTAAGAAATTCAATTGAACTCTTATCTCTAACTATACTTAACGACTGACTATTAATACCCTGAAGTTGCGTGCTTACCCTAAATCTTCTTCTGAAGTACTGCTTTCCACCTCGCTGAAGACAGCCACTTACGGCAATGAAATGGAATAGGAGACGCCGACACAAATCTTTAGTAATAACGACAGTGCATCTTCAAATCACTTAACACACGATCAGGATGCTTTCAAGAACGAATAGCCTAATAACTAATGAACTTTCTTCGGGACATTTACCCAAAACACGTAAGTATCAGCACGCTTGAATATCTCCAGGAACGTCCCTCAGATAAATATTTCATTGCCGGCAGAAGGCGACACCTGAAAAACTGACACTTCAATGGTGACGATGCCAAATGAACTTGTTTCAAATTATACTCCGAACGCCGAAAGCGTAGTGTCTCGGATCGAAGCGATTTCCCGGTTCGGAACGTGGACGGAGCACCACTGGTTTCGTGGACGGGAAAACTCATCCGTCTTCCAGAGACGCGTGAGAAGCATAAAGGTTTCGACGGCCGGAACCAGTCCGCTCCTTCCCCGACTCTTCCTCCTCCCCCGCTGCAGTCGCAAGGCGATGGAGGGCGTAGTATGTCACTCGGCGTGTAAGCGGCACGCACCGCCTCGGAGTCTTACCGCCCCTCACCGCCAGCCAACACCACTGGGATGGGGGTAGAATGAGGTGACGCTTCACGGGACTAACCGCCACACGTCCACTAAAAAGAGATCGACTTAAAGGAGTGGTTCACTTTTCTAAGAATGTGCCTCTCTTGCTTCGAGGTACATTTAGAATTTCATTAATTTTAGAGTGAATACCTGTCAATATTAATTCAATAAAGCTGACTGTTGAAGTCTTAAATTCGCGAAATTTCAAGCGTGGAAAATAAAAGACAAATTGATAAAAATTGATTAATTGGTTAGCACGAAACGCCTGTTCGATAACGTTCGAACGGCATCCTCAAGACCCTTGGAGATGGCGCACAAGCGCTGAAAAGCGTGTCGTGCTTACCTAATGAACGAGTGAAAGTTATGCAGACTTGTATTTTATTTCCACTATGAATACCATAGTTTTACGAACTTTCACTATCGTGAATGTACAAATTGATAAAGAAATAACTCGAGAAGAATATCCATGTATAATTTCATTCAGAATGTTCATTTCAGACACACAGGATTTAAAGAAAATATAAGACTTCACTTGAGAGGTCAACACGTTAGCAACTGGGAAATTGTGTTGGAACCGTGGCGTATATAATTATAAGCGTTGTCGGCGCCGCCACTGTTGATTCAATGCCCGAAGGGCACACAAACACACGTAATCTAATCTTCACCATCATAGGTTTAACGAACAAAGGCGGGTTATGGACACGACCCCCGACAACGATCACGCACCATCGTTCACTTTTCAAGCACACCTATATTAGACCTATCTCTCATTCGCACAGCGTCATTTCCTTCCCTCTGAATTCTTCTCTTCTCTTCCTTCTCAGTTCATCACCCTTTCCACGTCTTTCATATCGTCCAAATTTCCTATTGCTCGGCAACCTTAAAAACATGCATCTTACCTCTCTCTCTATTATCCTTTTCCTGCCACCTCCGAATTTCGGCCAACATCTCCCTCTCTTTTACCACAATATACAATAAGAAGACTTTAGTTTTTAGCTAAAATTATTCAGCCCGCATGGATGTCGAGAGTTTACGTGGGAGAACGGGGCTCGAACCCAATGATCTGGCGAGTGCGAGGGGTTTCTTTTGGATCCGAAAGCATGACCTGCAGCTTCATCTAAGGAAACTGAAAAGCGATGAGTATGAGGGAAGAATGCATTAATTTTACCCTTGGCGTGTTAAAGCTGTCGAAGAGGGTTTGAAAACATAGTTCCGCGTTGTCCAGATGCTCTCACGTCGTGTCCCAGAAAGCCTCCCGAAATTCGTCAATCAGGTCTCATTAAATCTCCAAGGTGAATGATTGGGGACAGAGCTGTGTGCTTCCGCGCCTGATCTTTACTCCCTCCTCGCGCAATCCGAACTCAAAAGGCGTTTTCAGACGAGGAGGAGGCGTGCACCCTCGCAATCATCGGCGTGCGCCGCCATCGGGAGCATCACCATCGCGTGCCGAGGCACCGACCTCCCACTGCAGGGACGCCATCCTCTCTATTGAGTCGGGAGATGATGGCACGGCGAGACGCACGCAGCCCACGCACGCGGATCCCCACGTCTCCCGCGAGAGAGGCTGAAACCCCCCTTCGCCCCTCGCGTCCATCACGATCCAGGCGAGATTTCCACGCGAGAGACTAACCGCATTCACAAAAGAGCCATGCTCGCACGAGTGAGACCAAAAAAGGGAAAATGAACAAGCAATACGGCGATACCCTTGAGTAATTATTCTTTATCTCTCTCTCTCTCTCGCCGGCCTGCTGATGCGCGCCACCGTCCTTGCCGGCGCTTTCTCCCGCACGAGAGGAGCTCTCAAAAAGCGACTCTCATTCCACCGACGCCCCACGTGACGCATCCCCCGACCAACGCCTCCCTCCGAGGCGTTGAGGGTGCAGAGGCGAGAGGGGGGCGGGGGGAGGGTACCAGGAAGGGAAAACATGCAAAGGACTTTCGCCGTTTCGACTAACGACGCACGGGTCTTCCGATGAAGAATCTCCGGAAACGAGTTGCACTTGCGAGACTTCAGACAAACCCTGATTAGCATCGAAATTGAGATCATTTAGACAGATTAACTAATGTACAAAATACAGAGAAAAAGGCCCAAGACAAGTACCGTAGAGATTTTTAATTGAATAATTCAATAGAACCAATATTGATAACGACAACCTAGATAAATCAAGTTTACCGATCAATTAGGCAATATTCTTTTTAAGGACTCTATTTTTTTTCGTTGAAGTAACCGCATACCCGAGTTAATCCTTCGAAATAATGAGTATAAAAAGAAAAGAAGGAACAACGAAACAATCGCTCGTCAGATTGGAAAATTCTTTAAAATGAGATCAACTCTGGAGAAAACACTGGGCTTAAGAGTTAAACCATTTGAAGGGGAGTACAAAAATTTAATGATTCTATGATAACAAAACCAGGTTATATACATATGTCCTTTTACTTTGGCAGGATTATAAATTTAGTGTCCAAGATTTCTGCGCTTACGAAGAAACATGGCGAGACAACCGTCTGTATCTGTTAGGAGGTCAATCTTTCTCAACTTCCCGGCGTGTTCTCGTCTACCAATTTAATGAGGGGGTAAAATTATTCCTTCTGTTCCGGTTTTAAATTCGAATCATTTGCATCATCTCTCTAGCAGTTTAAAACGCGCACGCAACCTTGGTGCTTCCAGTGGCGCCCATTTAAGGCTATCCATTAACAACTACGTGACGCTCTCTGTTCGTTCAAAATGATTCTTCACGAAACGAGCGATTCTTCCTCTGAATCCTGTTTATTCCCAAATGTTCGAAGCCTACTCAAGATGAGGTGTAACCAGCGCGAAATAACACGTCTCCTTATCGTTTTCATTTGAATATTTTCCCACTCTGCGTTTTATGAATCCTAATTTCTTCAATTCAGCTTCGCAGATGGTCCTAACGTATTTACCCCGTGTTAGGTCTGGTGTTAGAGTGACTCGTACAGTTATTGGTCCATTTTTCCTATGCCCCCCCCCCTCTGCGAATCTGGAGGTGTGGGTGTAAGGATTTCTTTTCCCAAAAGCTCATCACTACACGCTTCTTCAAAATTTAATTTTAGACCCATTTATCACACTAGGGATAAATACTTTCGAGATCACTAGAAAGAGAGTGCATGAAGTGCCACCGGTATAGGCAGGCAAACACACATTTCGACTTTTGTTTTGTTTCTAACGGAGGGGCCAATCCCTCGGACGAGGGGGAGGGTCAGACGCGTGGAGCACGGTTTCCTTTCAGAATCGAGATGCAAGTGGTACCTGTTAGGATACGATGACCTCGCGCAAGCAATAGGGTGAACCCTCGCGTAAGCGATCTCGTGCGAATCAAGGCGCACGAGTGTGGAGAGGATGAGGTACTGAGGGTTGCAACGATGGGTGGAAAGGTGAGTAAACAGGGTGCGATAAAGCAATTTTATTTCCAAATATATTTAAAATAAAAAAAAACTAAAATGTCACTGACAACAATCGAAAAGTTAGTCTGAAAAAGAAATAACTTAAAACCCCCCGTGACCCAATTTCTTTAAGTACCACTCTTCATCCCTTTGCCTTACCGTTCTTAACTCCTCAAGCTAAAGCCACGCCATGCGCGGTAAGTCTTCGCAGTTTGATTTTATCGAGAATATTTGACGGGTGAACACTGCTACTCGCAAGGTCCTTGCCGAGTGCCACATAGGTGTAGATTTGTTTAGAAAGTGTCGGTGATTCACACGAATGATCTTCCCCTCGCGGGAGGGAGGGGCGAGGGCCTCCAAGCGAACGAAGTCCCAAAATCAGGCGAGGGTGGGAGTATAGGATATTGAGCGAAGAATGAAGTTTCCGGAATCGTGGGAGAGTGATCTCCCGCCTCTCTCCCTCACCTCACCACCGGCTTTCCTGGTAGAAGGCCAACTTACGAATGAAAGAATATCAAAGTTTTACCTCAATACCAGCCCAAGTAAAAAAAATAAATAGAACACCATGGGCTCACGGTAATTCCGGCGGGTCATACTTCAAACAGGGATTCCTCACATTCCCTGAATTTTGAATTTTGCTATAGGTAATTTCGCATGCTGAAAAAATATCGATACATTCCATTATGTTCAAATCTGAGATTCTTATGGCATCAAATATACTAATTGTGCTGTTAATAATTTCAGGATGCATATCATTAAATTTGATAGTTTTACAGATCAACAGTGTTTTATACACAAACACGATTCCGTAAGATGAAATCACTTTTCATAAGAATTTAGAATTAGAGCTCAATTAGAACCTTAAATTGAAAAAAAATATATATAAAAAATTAAATGCAAAGCCCAAATATAATTTAACAGACTTTTAACGTTTCATTTCAATGAAAGATAAAAAATAATAGTTTATAAAAAAACAAGCAATTTGAACTTCGTTCCATTAATCAGACTTTTAATTAATTACGAATTAGACATAAGAAAAAACAAGGGTTGTATTTATTTAGGAGAGATAAATTCTCATAAAATATTAAACCGTGAGGATTACAGAAATATTGATAATGTCGATTTCGTTACCTAGAGGCATCCCGCGTAAAGCTGCTCCAAATTATTACATCACTTGATTTGCAATTTTTGAGCCTCCGATAAATGTTCTCCTGCTATATTGAAGACGTGACATTGATGTTAGGGAACCCTATTTCAGCCTTACAAAAACTAGGAGATTAGGAAATGATCTAAAAACACGTTGTCAAGCATCACTTTTGAAAACGCTCTTTCCATATTGCCTGCCTGAATCATGGTCGGGTATTGATTGAATCCGCCCGAGATTGGAAAAATTATATTACCCGAATTTTGGGTTACCCGCAGGTTCCCAGACCAATCCTGCCCTGAAGCTTAATATAATCAATGTTCAATTCCAACTTTGAAAGATATTGAAGTTACTTTAACTATGCCATACTCTGCAAACGGCAACCCGGCCATGTGGCATGAGAAATAATGATACCAGGTATTAATGTGGACAGGGTCAAAATCAATTTGTTATGGTCAAAACCTATTTTCGAGAGATAGGGGATTTCTTAAATATATGAGTTCGGTATTATTATCTCTTATACAACCTGGCGGCTTAATTTGCCAAAATTTCAATATTTCCTTCGGCATGAGGAGTAAATTCGGGTTTTCTTTACATTGAACAATATTCTAGTCTAACTTGCGGCCATATTTGTGGGGAAGGCTTCCTTTCCCGTTTGCTCAATAATTCTGTGCAATATTTTATTAAAATAATTTTATAGAGTAATTCCTTGACTAATAATGTTTCCCAAACTTAATTACCTAATATATTTTCCAATTTTCCAAATATTTCTTAAACAAACAGCGCATTCTACAAGTGACCTTACTAATGAGCATACACAATTCATTTCTAAGAATGCACAACATTAGAAGTTCTTGCAACATCGTTAAATTATGCCTACGAGTATACCTATCTACATAATAACCTGCAAGCGACCGCTGGGGTATGTGGCAGGGGGCGAGTTCGAAACAGGCTTACACTAATAATAATGCTATTAATTAATGTGTCCCTATAGTGGCCAGAGATATTCTCCTATTGCGTTTTCCCTTTGAATGATTCTAAGTTAAGATTTTAATGAAAATCCAGAGGATTTAACCTCCATAGTAATTTGTATTGATCCAGGATAATTTGTAGCTATATTCACTCCATCTCCCGACTATAATTAGCCTGCACTATCGTACACTTAAACTAGGATATTTGCAATAAGACGGAACCCTACTTCAATTGGGCATCAGCAATGCGCAGTCTTCAACAGTTATTATGTTTATGCATATTATTCCATCGTCAACTGACATCCGCCAAGGAAAAAGTTTCCACGAAGAAGGCATGCCCTAGTAAAAGCGCGTATGTTTTTTTCGCGGTGCCGTAGGCGTCTTTTCTTGGGATAATGGTAAGTAACGAGGTGACCTCTTCTATTCTCAAATGTTGATCTAGCACCACAGACTACACTGGCAATTTCCAGTAGTTTTCTCTACAACACAAGGATTCATCCTGTTTGAGAAAACAATAACTCTTAAAAGAATGACGGTGGTCGCATAAGTTCTGGAATGAAGCTCGGAATTTATATTATTACTTGCCTAATTTGAGGATATTACATTTCCAGCACTTCAAAACTCAGCTAATGACAAGAGGCCAATAATAACTAAGGATTCGCTACGGTTCAATGAGGATATCGAAATCCGTTAAAATGGACCAACACAGTATAGTTGCATAGAGGCAACACGGCAACATGAGAAGCACCCCCCAGCAATTATTTCAGCCCACTACCGAATGAATTAAAAAAATAAAAACAGAAATATTTAGCCTTTCATTTTTTTTCATTTAAGATATCGTTCAAGCTCTTTACAAACAGGTAGGTATGTATTGGTAGCAAAGGAGGGGTTTCAGATTTAAAAAAGGTAAATTTTCAATTAATACTCTTTGATAAAATTATCTTTCAGCCGCAGAAACTTTACTTCCGTCAAGGGTAGAAAAAACTGCAGTAATTAATTGTAAAGAAAAACACGGAATAAGTGCGCGATAATGAACATCAGCTGAGAGATGTACACGCATTTACTTTCATCCTTAACCCATTATTTATTAGACGAAAGCTGCCGCTGCCCATACGTAACTTGAGAAAATAAATAGAATGACGTTTTTACGTCGCAGACAAGAAGGGAGGGTAGCGCCAAACCTCTTCAAATCATGCGTCGTAAAATTTTCCGTCGCGGCCACACGTCATTCGTCACTGCGGAACAAACTCCAGTGCAGTAGTTCTTTGACGTATTTGATTAAAATAAATGAGTTTCCGTCAAAGGCGATCCTCTGCTTATTTCGCAATAAAACACTTCCTTCATCCCAGATTTACCCGAGATTTTTTCCCAATACGCCTTCCTCGTCCAAGTTTCCGTCCATATTTTTTTGCCAATCTATGAAGAAAATATACCTCATTGCACAAAAACACTGGTTTCCCTCTACGAATCGGTCTTCTTTTGAGACAAAAAAATATGGATTACAATATTTTATCTTCATAAACCTAAACAAGAATTTAACTGAGTGCTTGCGATTGCCTGAAGGGAGGGGGGGGGGGCGGTGGGAAGCCACAAGGTTCGAATGACGCGCAGGATATCATACTCTCAAACAAAAAATCCAAAGTTCTTGAAGACGGGAAAAAAATGCATCTGCGAGGTTTATGAAGTAAATCAAATGTCGGAAGCATTGGGAGTTTCTTCGGTCTTTCCCAATTTCTGCCTCACCCCCACTCTCTCCGCCGCCCCCAACCCCCCTCCCCCTCTTCCTTATTAATCCCCCCTTCCCCGTCCCTCCCTCCGTCAACCCACAGCACCATCCCTGTTAACGACGCCATTGCGATGCACCTTAAAGAGGACCGCAGGAAAGTGGCCCGTGGACCGGTATCGATCCCAGTAACTCGAAGAATTTTAGCCGGAGGCGTCGGCCCTGTCATTTGTGGCCCCGGGGGCAAAAGGCCGAACCGCCGCGCCGTGCTTCCGGCCGAAGTTTACATGCACGAGCAGCGCCGACGATCGCACTGCTGATGCTCTCTCGAAAAGTGCCAACGAAAATTTTCCGAGTTCAGCGTGACAGTCTACGGGAAATAAAGACAAGAACAATCCAATTTCTACGACTAAAAGAGCGACGCAGTATATATTCAGACCCCCGGCACTGTTTCCTGCGTAGTTCATATTTTGACGATCTGATCTTGCTTCATGGCCAACTGTATTTTGACGCAATTGCGTTCGGATGATCTAATTTATATATTAATGACGAAAAGAAGTTTTTGTAGAGCGATTTCTACATTTTTTATATGTACATTAAATTTATTAAATAGCATTTCTTCTGTTTTTCCTTGCGAAATAACCCTAAGGGAAATATGTTATCATGTGCTTCTGCCAGAAGGTGAACGAGACCAAAAATTAAGACTTTATTTATAATAACCGAGCCTTCTTTCTAAAGTACGATTTTTCAATCTCCTACGACACCGCTTAGGTGGTGATGCCCTAAGTTTTCAAGCATCGACAAAATACATTTCGTGGATTTCAAGAATAGGTATTGTTCAATATAAATAAACCGCAGCCACCTAACGGAATGAGGGACGACAAAACAAACGATCTTTGATTATATCGACAGCAGGAAAGACAATATTACAATAAAATTATTAAACGCAATCCTATTTCGAACGAAAATAAGGAAAAGTATTATATTTAGCTAATATTATGTATGTAAATTTGGCAAAAAAAAGACATGATTTTCGAGAGGTTATAGGCCAGTGAAATCACTGGGAGACAGCTAATGTAACGTAATATATTCATATTACTACCTCCCTCTTTTAAATACTGCACAGCAAAAAAATAGATCGCAAACAACACTCAAAAGTGGAAAAATTGCTTGGGTCGAAGGAAACAAACGATTTCACCGGAGGCTACCGGACCATAATTCCTGTTTATTTTGGCGCTTAAAAAAGGATCGATGCAAAAAAAGGAAAAGATTACATCGACAACCATTAAACTTTAAAGAAAACAAATTAAGGAATGGGGTAACAATCGAATAAAAACGACCTTCCCACACGAAATGGCCAGACAATCTTAAGTTGGCTATCAATGTTGAGGGCAAAAGACGGGTGGGCATTGAGAAGGGAATAGAGGAACGAAGCAACTGTGACAGGTTACTAGCAGCGACCAACCGAACCTGCGAAGAGAAACCGCGACCAACCGAACTTGCGTTAATGAAAGTACAAATAGCAAAAAATGAGTGGCCTGGAGAGGAAAGGCATCTTATTCGAAACCTTGTCATAAATAAGAGAGCATTAGAAATAGTAGAAAAATGGTGAATTGGAATAGGTGGGGGAATAAGGCATGGTTGGCCGACATCAAACAGGAATTTTAAACTTATACAAGAAAATGGCAAGCGAAGCATTGGAAGGACTTGAGGTAGGATTGACAGTGGAAATTAGATGGAAGAAGTAGCGCTAAGCATGGTAGGAAACAAAGGATTCCAGTCATTGCTGAGTGCATCACCACATAAGTGCGACAAGTATGAGAAGAAAGTATCATAAGACAGCGACATTAAGAATTCTCTTAATAATTAGCATGGACGAGTTAAAAGCAAAATAATATGGGAATAATTAGAGCATATTTGGGTTGAATTCCAGAAAATGGGAACAGTAATATGGAAATCAGAATAAGAATTCGGTACCAAAAAATCATCGGCTTAAACGAGAGAAACTTGATGAACGAGACTCTTTCAGTGGGGACAATGAAGACTGGAACGTTGCAGGACCACAAAACCTAGTCTAAAAAAAGGAGAACTAGGAAAAATAGGGAGGCTTTTCCGAGGCGGCTATGGGAAAGGATGGATGCATGGATAATAAGGGAAAACACGGTAGTGGGATGTTGAAGACTGTTTTTTGAAGGAAGAATGACAGGAGAATAAGAGGAAAGCACTTAGGACGGCGGAAGGGCGGTGGGAAGTTGAATGTTAAACTAGAGTAGGAAATGAAAAAAGTTAACTGCGCATGTTGCGTGGAAGAGCTTTTTAAATCCACGACGACGTTGCGAAATAGTTTACAGGGACTGTTCTACCTCTGATCGGAATGCTTACTGTAATAATAATATTCGAGAACTGTAACGTATTCATAAATAGAGGTGGTAATTTATAACTGTTTTTCCATTTGTTGCTTCGTATTCAACGTAATTGGGCTTGTGCTGTTTTTGTATTAAATTTAATAAATAAATATTCACAGTCGACAAGGTAGGTTCAACCAAACATGGGCTCTAATCTTTCTTGAAGATATTTATGTGAAGGATATTTATTGA
>LYUA01000932.1:314037-328423 GCA_002093875.1 Calopteryx splendens | reverse complement strand
TCGACGTTCAAAGGGCTGGCAACCAAATTCCAGGCATTAAACCATTAAACGATGCCTAAAAACCGTGGGTCACTTCCACATTTCATGAAGCGTGTACGCACCAGGAAGATCTCTGCCCCTGAATGAGGGCCGGGGACAGCATCCGGCGCAATGTCCACCACGAGCAGGGAGGAGAACGAAAGGGAGAGTCCAAAGTGGGGAGAACCCAGAAAATCACCACCTACTTGAAATCCAATTCCCGACTCCCGCTGCTACTCCACTTAAAGACGCCGCGCTCCTTCCTTCCCTCCTTCTAATCTGGTCAACGAGGCCGGGCATCGACTACGTCAAGAGTAACGATTATTTCCAAAAACAACCCGGCATCCGCAAGACGGGGGAAGTGCCGGGACACTGCTGTGAAAATTGAGACGGGAGGGCAAATGACTGGCAATGTATGAAGATAGCACCGTCACAGGAGTAGGAGAGAAAGAAAAATAATTGAAATGTTAAGGATGCTTCATTCCGATGGAAATAAAAAACGAATCCAATTCACTGACATTATCAAGACACGAAATTGAGTGATTTCCTCAATTAGCACTAATATTTATACCATGTCCGTCAAGCGGGCGGTCAATTGCGTACCTCACATGCCTTTGAGATTATCGTCTACCAACACGCCCGAGAACCAGTTTAAACGAATCGCGAATCATTGTACCTTGCAACATGGCATGGGACACCCGCAGAGGGAAACCGATAACAAAGTGAAATAAAAAGTATAATACTCCTTTCGCCGCGGCAACGTTTTTGGGAACCTAAAAAAAAGACTAATCTAATGTGGTTCCAATCATCGCTCGGGGTGTAAAGGTCCTCCCTTGGAATTTCCCTCACTAGCACTAACGTCTAAAACATATTCCTGACTATCCCTTAGTTTTGAGAATTTCCTGTGACTATGCGTAATTCCCCGATCCCAATGTGCTATTGCTGTCGTGCGATTTAATGTCTGTCATGGTAACGGTGACTGTTGTCATACTAATTGGAATGATTTTTCCCGTCTATCTTCACTATTCACTTGCGCAAACAAGAATGCGAGTTGGGCAGATCCAGGCATGAGTGAAATCGTCATTTAAAGCTCACCCGGACATTGATATTTCATTGGAGTCAACAAACATAGAAAAATTGAAAATATAAAACAAGCTCTCTTTTACAACGAGGAATCAAGGCCGTTCGACTATTTTTTTACCGCAGTGAATTATCCAGTTGAACTACTTCATAAATGCGGGTTCAATTTTAGCATCCCAATACTGTGAAATTCATGCATTTGAATAGTATCCTGCATGCGCGATAGGTTTTTTCAGAATGAGAAATAACAGGCATACCGACGTAATATGGGCCATCGCATAAGTCCAATGACCATTTCATGTTTATGACAATTGAAACATTGCTCTAAATTTGAAACAGGAGTCTTCAGAAGGTTGTATTTTGGTTGTGTACTCCTCCTCCGGGGTTGAAAAAAAAAATAGTGGCTATGAAAGCTATGAAAGAAGAATATGGAGAATCAATATCGCGAACTTCCGGAAGACCCCTCTCCTTTTCTTTCTAAAAATAAATTAAAGGGATCGGATGGGATTCGGGAGAGAAACTCGCTCGGAAGTGCACACAAAGGGCGCTCGCGCACTGAGAGGCCCGCGTGGAGAAAAGGCGTCTCCATTTGAATCCTTCGGTCCGTCCGAAGGGGCGAGGGGGGATTGCGGGAGAGACGGGGCGAGAGGGAGGAAGTTCTAGAAGAAGTAGAAGCCGGCCAGAGAGCTACGGACGCCCCGGGCGGTAGCCCGAGGCTCCATCGTGACTCTTCCATTCCAGCATGGAAAAAAAAGCATCGGAGAAATTTCTCATGTCCACCTCGGACTCAAAAAAAACAACCAAAGAATAAATAAATGAGTAAAAAAAAGACCCACCAAAAAAATCCGACGCGACGTCAACTCTTTTGTAGGAAGTACTCCAAAGGAAACGCTCAGCGGATTCCCTGTAACATGATATCGCAATTGACGCACTAAATTGTTTCCCGTTTCAACTAAGCACATTTCGTTCCCAGATTTTTTAAGCTTAAACGATAAAAATTACGTTGTCGGGCGTGGTACTTGGTTAGAATCCATACATCATAAAGGAAGTAACAAAAAATATACTTTGTAAAATTCCACAACGCATTGCTCCGTGGAATTTTACTAATTTCACGATTTTGTTGTTAGCTCCCCAAAAACACATTCACAAATCATAATAAAAATCCCCGGTTCGGGAGTAAAAGGTGAGGGGGGGTGGGAGGAAAATTCCCCCGGGCAGTCACGTCAGCAAGACTCTCCGACGTGTCGACGTCGGCCGATAAAGATACGTCTAAATTTTTCGCCGACGCGTCGGCGATATATATTGCAGTTTGTTGATTCGGATTTAAAATGTGTTTAAGAGGGCGTGAGGCAGTTGCCAAGGGAGACCTAATATATGAAATACTTTACCATCTCATTTCCGTAATTTTACTTCTGTCATTATGTTATAAATAATGCTTAATGTGCGCAAAAGTGTGAGCTTGGAGGAAAATGTTGAAGAGTAATATTATTCCAACGATGATGAACTTTTTAGATAAATCACTAACACCTTGTGAGTAACCAAATCTGTTTTTATCTTTTTCATCGATTGGAATAATCCACAAAACAATAGGTGTAGTAGCATATTTATGAGAGAAATCTCTTTCTGATACAAAGGGCACCGAAGAGAATTAATCGCATTTATCTGTATTTATTAATGAGCAAATATAGAAATTTTGCCTTCTCCCACATCTCATAAAAATTCGCCGAGCCAACTTCGAAGGGTTCTCATCCGTTTACGGTACGTATTCATGGTCAGTTCCTTTCATAGCCCCAGCCCAGGTACCGCCATAAACCCCCCCTCTCTCCACTAGAGAGACCCTGCACGTTATACAGATTATGTAAGACCAGGGGCATTGACACCCTGAGTATATGGGGATATGGGAAAAACGTTCCGTTTTCCGCGGCTTGCCACAACAACAAACCGTGTGAACCGTGCTTGGCTTCAGTTTTGTGGGGAAATGGGTTTTGAGTTTATATAGAGTCTACAACTAATACTTATTTCGCAAAAATGTAATAATTGTCATATTTAATATATGAGTTGACAGTTAAAATAATACAGCGTACCAGGTGCAGAAAAATATAAGAAACGTATTTTTTTCCGCCTGGATTAGGCATTTCGCCCACTGCGCGAAGTCGCGTCGGGATGATGACGATAAAGCCCTTGCGCGATCGACGCAATTGACCGCCAGCCAACCCTTCCTCGCAGGGCGACGGACGGACGGACGACCCCCCCCCCCTTCCGTGTATTTTGCTTAATTTTTTTCCTAATGGCATGGATGCCTTGGGAGACGGTCGAAATGAAGTGCGGGAAATCCCGCGACGGTAAATTTAACGCAGTCACGAGAAGGTCGAGTTTCGGAAAAAAATGTGGACCAATGCAGGAGACTGAATCATTTCGATAAGTTCAAGTCATTGAATGCTGTTTTAATTAACTACCTTACAGCATTTCTGAGCATATAATTTGGGAAAATTCAAATTAAATCCGTTTGAGCAGCATCGGAGTGCAAAGACTTAATCGCCATTTGTCATTTCAATTGAACATTCGTCAACAGACTCAGTTAACTGCAGAGCCCTTAGTAATTAGTTTTGTAGATAGCGAACAATTTGCTAGTATAGCTGTCACAACTACAGATGTACTTATGTACACTTGTATCGTTTTCACTGTCGAAACATAACAATAGAATGTTATCCAGTCGGTCACTACGAAGGGCCTTGGAAGCCAAGTAGGTAGAGCTTTTGAATACTGTCCGGAGGACCCGGGTTCGACTCCAGGTGACTATGGAAACGCCCCGCATCACCCAAGCTGCTAATTTCGGGTACCTAATGTTACTGGGAAACGACAGGCGGCACAGGGAACGGAACTGGCCCCTTATACCCTAGGGTACGGATTTCACACGTCGAAGGGCTCATTGAGAGGTGAACTTCAGCCAATCCTGTGATTTATAAGGTGATATACCGGTAAAGGCGAAGAAACAGTTAAGGAAAGATGCACGCTTCCTTTGGTACAGCCGCATGAATCTGCTCTGCTGGTGCGGTTCTATAATGTCCTAATGCATACTTAGATTTAGGAAATGACCAAATTTGTAATAATAGCTTAAATTAAGTTTAGCACACAGATTTATTCCCCCGTCTCTTCTTAATTCGTTTTTCTGCATAAATTCCTCCCCTTCTCCTGCCTCTCTTGCACTTTTGACTTGCGTTGCCCATTGCGACCTTAATTTACTCTCGTACACAAGCCTCTGGGGTGGTTTAAGGGGTCACTTGGTGGGGGTAGATTTTTGTTCGTTTATTGAATGTACTAGAAAATCCCAACTGATGGAAAATCAATGAAAGCATTGCATAATTGTAATGAAGGTTCATCCGACCTGAGCGAGTTTATTTTAGGATACAAAACTCGCGCATTGGTGCGTACCTTAAGGTTTGCACCTATGAAAGACTTTGAACACTACATTTAGGTCCAGATTGACACACTACCCTTCGGTTACCCTTGCGAAATTTGTGTGAGTAATTCAAGCCATTGAAGAGCAGTGGAAAGATTGGAGTCGGAAACCTCTATGTAATGCATTCTTTTTCTAATGTAATAGTCCCTCCTAAGGGGTCGCCAGATCAATGACAGCTTCAGCAAGGATGAATGCACTTCTTAAGTGCACTGAAATTCACGAATCTTCATTATGAAAGACCGATTGGAGATAAGTACACCTTTTAGTTTCTAATCCCACTCGGCCAAAGGGTGACTAATTATATGTATAGGGAAAAGGAACGTTGTCCAGAGAAAAATCTTAAATTTTTCCCATAAAATACAGGACGAGCTTCGGAATACGCACATTATCTACGATCATTTATAGCAGCAATGTTACTTTATGGAGGTGCGGTCCCCTAAGTGTAGTCTGCACTCCCTCACGAAGAAGTAATTTATGTGAAATAGTGTTTGTCCACCACAGAGAAGAGATGCCAAAAAACATCTAATTACTTTGACCTGCATTACGGAAATAGAGTATATACATTCGGAAACAACAAAAAAAAATCCATACGGCTTGAAGAAAATCGAACATGGTCTTCTACACTATTCACTGATTTCAGTTCCTCGATAATCCCTTAATACTTGGATCTCGAAAAAAAGTAAAGCCGTTGAGTAAAAGTGTATTTCAATGGGATACACCCATAAAAGACATCCTGGAATCGACTGCGAGCTTATGACCAAAAATTGTTTCATTTGATTTATAACTGCACTGTACCGGAAAGTAAGAGGAAAAAGAAAAACAAGAGTTCGAAATCTCGGTAGTTGTCTTGGATGCCATCAAATTTGAAGATTGAAGCTTAAGAATCTTTCGGTGAGACCCAAGAGGTATTTAGAGGTTACTTAATATTGCAAAAAATTTAGCTAATCTGCCTGAAATATATGCCGTTAAATAATCACCACGGTTCCTGAACTACAGAGGTTGGGTTTATCTCTCGAATACCCGTTGCTGTATTTAACTCTTAATGTTCAGCATTCGGCGAAGCGTAAAAAGTTGGCGTAACGCATTTTTAGGTTTTGAGTTCCTATTCTCCGTTATAGTTACCAGAGAGGTAATTGTCAACTCAATGTGATCCCAACATGGCATTTAAATATACATATGCTCGGCAATATTAATTTTCCCAGTGCCACTCATCGGCATTTTCGTGTTCCTGAAAAATACACCACCACGTGTTCTAGGGTAAAATTTTGGGAATTTTAGTCCCCCAAACCACCGGATTCGAAACAGGGTGCATGAAAATTGCTGGAACCATAACAGTGAAAACTTGGAATAATAGAGAGAAAAATATTAACGCCAAACTCCGATTACTGGCGAGTATCGATTTTGTTTTCATCAAGACTGAGTTAAAAAGCATACATGGTCGTGCGGAAGTGTCAGAAACAGAATGTTGTTATCCGTTGAGGGACACACTTATTAACGTGAAATGAATGTGTGTGCCTGTATGAATACAAATAAAAATAACTATTCAGCTAAATATAAAACGAACTATCGTCCCTCACTTATACGAGTAGATATCTGAAATATAGGTAAATGGGACGGGGGCAATCGAAACAATACTCCCAACAGAGTAGGTAATAGCAATTCCTAAGGAGAAAACGTGAAAGATGCAGACCCTCTGCACCATACAGACTTAATTGGTAATTACTTAAGGGATTAGGTGGGAGACTTTAGTGAGTTTAGGAACGACGGAAATGAATATGGCATCAATATGAGCTGCATCATATCACCAAGGGTGGGAGTCCACGAACCGGCGACGTTTACATACGACAAACGGTGCAGCAGGACCTGAAGTTCTTTATAGAGGAACCAATTAGGAGACGGAGTAGCGCACACATGTTCGATTTCATTTGTTTCATCAATATTTACTTTCACATGAGATACAGTGATTTTAATTTAACATGCTTACATAACACTTTCTGTTCGTTCGATTTAATTTTATCCCATGGAAAAGGGAGGCCAAGAGACATTCAACCGACGGACAGTCAACCGAACTACGCATGCGCCGTGCATGCCAGGCGAAGGGAAGTCGCCAATCGCCAAGATTGGAGACGATGTGGCATTCGCAACGTCGTCATGGCTCGCGATTAGTATGAGGGGACAGTATGAAACCCACTTCCGCGAATCGAAGACACATGGAGAAGTAAAACAGGCGCGCTAAACAATACTTTCGGCGAGAGGATGGCTTAGGTTTGCCCATCGGAATGAATGTCTAATAGCAACGTTGATATCCTTCAAACCAACTGCAGAAATAGAAGTCTCATTTTCCGAAACGAGATACACAAAGGAGGAGGCACATATTTACTTATTTTGGTTCATGTAAAAACATGGATTAGCACCCTTCCCGCACCGAATTAATGACCGAGTTTCTTCTCAATGGCATACGGCGTGAAAGTAAATATCAATTAGAATGAACTTATATCGTAATTGAGCATGTGACCCTTCGACTTATTTCATTCTTTCCGTCTGCGCTCATAATTCTCAAAAGAATAAAGGAACTTGTTTCATGATACTTGTTACTTCCTAGTCCCGCTGAACCGTCAAATCAATATTTACGGCAAATATTTGCAGAAATATTTTGTGCAGCAAACGTCCAACGACAATTTAGGGGAATTCTTTTTTTTAAAGAGATATTTTTTCAACTGGATAGAAAAATTTTATAATGATTTCAATTTGCACCAGAGGAAAGTCGGTATCGGTCTCAGGGATCCGAACCAAGGACCTGATTTGTCTGGGCGAGACGTGCTGGGCAATTTTTCCATTGACGCTCAACAGATATGGCACATTACGGGAAAGGACATTCTGAGGGGCTCTGGAAGGTTTCCGCGATTCGCATGAAAGGCGTCTGCCTGACGAAAATCCGTCTCCTTTGAATGCTCCCACTTTCTTTGAAACCATGCCCGTCCGCTGCGATTTACATATGCAAGCATACGCACCTGTTCACGCACACAACAGTCGTCTCACTAGAATTCCTATCTTTTCAAGAATGCGGGCACGTCCTATAACATGCGCCTTTAGATAGAGTTCCGCGCGGAAGGCGGACTTGGGAAATCAATCCCAAACTGAAGGCTCGCCGCGCAAACCGAGGAGGATCGTTACACAGGCCTTCATCGTTATCCTTCAAAACCAACGTTTACATTAGCTAAGAATTGCGCACATTGGACTTTTCTTTTTTTAGGCCCATATTTTCGTTTTTTTTTAGTTTTTTGCTGTATGTACATTTATAATTATTTTTTTTCTCTTATTATATTTACATACATATTTATTTATAGATATATTTATGGATAACTTGTCACGTGAGGGGTGGGGTGGACTACCGGTGGTTGGACGTTGAAGAAGGTGATGGGGGTGTTTGGAAATGACGAAAGAGAATGGCCAACGCGAATGTTATTTCTTCTTTATCTCGTCTTTCTATTTTTTTTATCCTCCACTATATTACTGCTTGTACAACAAACAACGCTCTTTGAATTGAATGGTTTCAATTGTAGATAAATGCACATTACACCCAACTATGAAATTTTGGTCTTCTTGAAATTTTGCTGTCAAACTTAATTTTTAAATATCTTATACTCGACACGTAGTGCATCTCGAATGCCAAAAATCAATGCTTAAAATTAAGTGATTACGATAAAACCTCTCTGTAAGTACGTCCATCGACAAAATTTGCATTAACATGAACAAAAGATGTCACGCAATGATTATCATGTTATAATTAGGTACACTACTGCAATATGTGATTAAAATATTTATAAGGCAGGAAACAAGACCTTGAAACCAAAATTCATATTTCTCAGTAAAATCGAAAGTACTGCCTGGTGCTCGCAGCTAAATTAACGGCGATCGCAAATTTTCCTTCTTTCAGAGAGCGTGAAGAAAATGAATTAGCACCGCTCTCCAACCAAATTAACGATTTTCATCTCGATAACAAAAGATGTGAAAGTACAAGTGAACAATAATGAACTTACATCTTAGTTGAAAAATGCCCTTCGTCTTATATTGTAGTTTTTTCGTCGTGTATAATTCTCAAGAGAGTGAAGGAACTTTTTTCATGAACCTTCAAAAACCCGCCACTCCGTTAAATCAATGTTAACGGCAAAAAATTGTTGCCAATATTTTTGTGCTGGACTTTTGTTAAATACTCAACGGTGAAACCGAAACAACTTAATGGGACTTGGGAAGAATTAATATTATTTTCTACTTAGTATAAGTTCGGTGGGATACGAAGTCCAAGAACAACGGTAAATTTAGGATTAGATAATATCAATCTCCTGTTCGAAAAGAGGACGTTCTTTCGTCAGCCAAGTAAAGAGGCGCTGAATCGGCGGAACAGAAATGCCCCCGCCGTCCTCCCCTTACGACTCCCATGAGCGCCCCAAATGCTCCCCCATGCAAATGGTGCTCGTTGTCAGCCCCCAGGGCTTGCGCCAAGACAACTGGCTGTAAACAAATCCGCTCTTGGGAGCTCAAATAAAGGCCGACACTTGTACAAGGGTGGGAGTGATCGCGGCGTGGACCCGAGGGGTACCTTTAAAAAGGGAGAGGGAGATTCGCCTCTTCACCTTTCCGATCGGCCGAGGGTGAGAGAGAGAGAGAGTTGAAGTACGTGGGTGGGGGGGCTGGAAGGAGTGCGCGCCTATCGAATGGTTCCATTCACGGCGTTAGCGTTCCAGGAATCGGCGCGAATGACGTCACGGCCGAATACGGCGTCGCGTGTGAGCGCATGGGAAGGGGTGGGAATGAGGGGGAGGGAGGAGCGGCCGGGAAGATCATGTACCTGGGATGACTTCCCCAAGGTCCTTCCCACACGTGCTGCTGTGTGCATCCCATTTCCGCCGCGGGGGATGGGGGCATTCCAAACGCAGGATGACGGGCCGAGTGAATTTCACCCAGATCGGTGCCCTCGACGAACGTTTTTTCCACCTCGGCACAGCCCCAAGGACGTCCGATATACTCCATGCGACCGACGCCACGACACAAAAAGATTACGAGGAAAATGAACACAACGTGGCCATCCCCATGGCAATAGACTCTACAGAAAAGGAATAGCTATTAGTGGAATTCTGTCCGCCTTGTGCTCGTCCAACAATATTATCAGGTTTTTTTTCTCTACCAATAAATATTTTTAAAATAAAGATTGGCATTTTGTGAAAAGGAAAAAAAATGTTTGCAAATGACAATCAAGTCATGAAAACGCCATTTTTATTTCTATATCTCCAGTATCATTAGAAAAAATTTTCGGATTATCGCATTTCCTTTCATTAATAATTAAATAAATAGTTAACTATGTTTTTTCCAAAATATGCTGAGCGAAAACATTTTTGTGACTAAAACAGATATTTTAAGGGGACAAACAATATTTTTCTGCAATCCTAATACGCCGACTGATTCAGCCGTAAATATTTTTGAATATAGACGGATTGGAAAGTGAGATACAATTTTTTTAATTAAGAAAGTGCAACTGATGAGAAAAGGTTCGGGAATTGTGAAAATTGAGAATTTCCTTAAGCTTTGGGGGGGTAATGAAATAAAATCTATAAGAGCAAGAAGAATAAAATTTGGTGACGTAATTTAACCCGTCGAAGAGATAAAACGTGTCACGCTTCATTCAAACGTGAGGACAATGGTACGACCCCTACCAACTTGTATTCTTTCGAATCGTTAAGCACCTATTTATATAAGATCGTGAATACATACTATTATGTCGCGACAACCAATTTGAAAACTAACGACCTTGACTTCCACTGAGATTGGTCGTGCCCGAACTAACACTCTCAGGTATTTGATCGGGTTAATACCCTGATTCGTCCTCCATGAAAGAATTCCAATCCGGCGCCCGAAAGGCTGGTGGGGTAACGTATTACAGGTAGGAGTTAATAGCTAGGAATCCACATGATATCTAAAGTGAGGTAGAATCAATGCCCTAGTGTGGGAAAAAGGATAGGTACGTGCGAAAAACAAGTAGCAGGTACTATACATTTAGTGAGTTCAGTAGGAGAAAATAATTTCTAAAAGATTGTGACAGCCAAACCAAAGTCATGATCTAGCCCACCAAATTTTGAATTTCCTCAAAGAGGGGCCCAATCTTGCCTTTCTCAATACTTGTATGCCCAAGGTTGGCTCTCCAATTTAGAGTTCACACTTACGTCAGAATGAGCGCCTTCTAGAATATGGATTTTCCGGGTTCAAAAGCCTTTGAACAGACCTTTACGAAAGCAATAAAGAAATGTCTGTTTGTCAAACAAAAGATGGCTTCCCGGGATTAAAAAAACACAACCGTTCGATCGGTACATGACCGTAACAACATCAAAACTGTAGACCTCACGCTTCACGACGACCTCTATCCCACTAATACGCCTAGCCACGAACGAGGTGAGGGAAATAACTGTCACCATTATTATCTTTCACAAAAGCATAAAGCACCAATACCGGCCAAAGGGAAAACGGCCAAGTTCGAATGCATGCTAGGCACACAAAAAATTGTTTAAACACTCATTTACATATACGCATGCAGATAAATTTACTCTGACATGCGCCTCGTTAGTTGTAAACATTACAGTAGGAGATGGAATTCAATCGCAGCGTCTCGACTGCTATCCGCAGGTGGAGGAAAAGGGGGCATTGATTGCAATTCCAATACGCACCCCGAGATACTGCCGCCCCAAGCCTCCAAGTCGCGATAAGATACTCGAGATGGGATGACATCAACTTCGCATCTAAGGCACGTTTAAAATCTATTGGCCGTTACTGCGGGTAGGGCCCCAGATTTTTTAAAACATACCACGTTGGCACAGAGAGCTCCACTAGTTTCATCAGTCAATCAAAGAGCTCAACCATTTCTAACAGTACATCTCGGAAAGTTGGAAATACAACTTCCCTTCCTAAAGTCAAAACTAGGACAAGAACAAAATACACACAATGAACTAACACACTTTTAATTATAATGCTGCCCTCATTAAGTCCTTAGAAAGGAACAGGATAATCAGGCATACCTATAGTTGGAGGAGCTACCCTAAGAGAAACCTGGAGTACTGGCACAGATAGAAGAATAGGCTATCAGAGGTTAAAGAACTATCCGACGACGAGATTAAAGAAACTAAAGTGAGATTAAACATAGCAGAAGAAACGCAAGCATTATATAAAAAAATCCTCCGGCAGTTGAAACCTTCCCCAGAACATAAGAAACTAGTACATTGCAAACGCATGAATCCGACAACAGCATTAATCAGCAAAGGAGTGCCCAATATTGGCTATAACTACAATGCATAATTCCATTCTAAGAATGCAGTTCTTATTAATTCAACGAAAAAAATCACGACAGCATACGATAACTACTATATAAAGGAAGGATTGCAAATATATTAATTTTTTCCTTAAACAATAAATTAGCACACATTTTTACGCATACATTTTGACTTCCTGGTAGGAGCTGACGCAAAGAAGCCTGCCGGTTAGAACCAATGTGGACATTTACAATGGTTAAGGGGGCGAAAATGGCTCAAATTAAACAACCTGGGAGAAAAACGAACCAAAGGAATGGGAATGTAAATGGGTCTTCGTCAAAGAAAAGGATTTTCACCGCCACTCTCTGAATGAAAGGATAAACATCCGCGTGTTAATTATCACTACACTCCCACGTTCCTCTGGTAAAATGTGTGTTGGGTGACCATCCAAACTTGAAATATTCAAAGGTCAACACGCCCGGATACATTCATTCGAGGCCTATGAAATGTGAGGCAACTCTTGTTGTTCACGCTGTCAAATCCGGATGCCGAAACAAAAAAATGGGTCCAAATCAATTGGACAAAATTCTCACCGTGAAAGATGAAGCATAAGGAGGTGTATGACTAAATGACGTTCCAGTATCAGTTTTTCATGAGGGGCCAATAGTGTAGCTAAAATTTGCGAAGGTGAATGAGCATTTTGGTGCCAAAACGCGTGAGTAATGGCAAAGCTCCCTAGTCCAATAATTCATATAGATTTTTGGAGCTTATATTTGGCCACTCATAGACACATAAAAAATCGTGACCTTTTTATGATTCCACCGTGAAATCGACAATCTAGCGGCGTTTTATCATCAACATCTTATGTGGATTCAGTGGTTTCTGTCGTCAATTTGTGGAAGCAATTCATATTAAGAATAGAAACACTTTCAAGTTTTGTTCAGGACCACGGTTTCATCCCACATTACTCCCGTGTAACCCGCATACATACCATACCCTTCCGTGATCTTCACCCGATGACTACCAGGTCGTGAATAAAATTTATGGGGAAGGAAATGGACCAGAATGCTTCGGAACGGTTCTCTTGCGATTCAATTCCGTTCGCAGTTGGCCTAATGAAAACCCTAGGTTTCCAACGAACCAACAATGAAATTAATCGGTCTCCCCAGCGACCTATGCAGGTGAGACCGACTTTTCGCCGGACTCGTAATCGTTGCCAAAGATAACTCAGAGGTAAAAATACCCGTTTTAACGTGACATAAACCTGGCCATCAGGTTTGACGTAACGACGCATCATTTTGTGTCATTCACGCATGAGCGTCGGCAAACTGGAATCTAGGGGTAGAGAGGGGAAGGGATGAGCAAAGATAATCGAAGCCACCTCACTAATCACTACTGCGCCTCTTCCCCAACTACTCTTTTTACAGGTACGTCATTTTTATTCTGCAAATATTCTGGTTAGTTTACGTGGGTAGGCTAACAAAATAAATCCGAAAATTTGAAATTTATTGCAGCACTAAATAAATCGGGACATTCTCCCCTCCCCCCCCCCNNNCCCCCCCCCCTTAATCCTTCTCCCCGGGTCCGTGGATTCACGAAACAGGATGATAAAAGATACCAAATAATCTTGCGGACTATCAAACATTTCATACATGAAGATCCTCGATATCCGTCCACACTACAATACGACCTTCCGCAATCAACTTTTTCCCGAGTGCAAAAACGAAATACTATGATGGATATATTTCCGTAATTAATAATAAGCACAGATGGTATCTACGGAAATGACAAAGATT
Organism: Calopteryx splendens; assembly: GCA_002093875.1. Classification (NCBI taxonomy): domain Eukaryota; kingdom Metazoa; phylum Arthropoda; class Insecta; order Odonata; family Calopterygidae; genus Calopteryx; species Calopteryx splendens. The sequence goes on along the minus strand of LYUA01000932.1, from coordinate 314,774 downwards.
TTTTAATTTAACTTACAGCGACACTGCGGTGGCTGAATTGGGCGCTGATAACCAGAGAATTATTACGCCTAAAAAAATCGCATTATAATTTTAAATGTTTTATCACGAGCTGATATGGCAATTTTATGAGCACCCAAATGCCATAAACTAGCCTTAATAGTTCGTTCCAGCAATGGACTATGAATTCACAGGAGAAATTTACGGCAACCTGAATTTAAACACAAAACAGCACCTACGAAAAAATTAGTTAGTTGCGTAACTCATGCAAAAAGCCCCCTATTGTGGCTATTTTTTTAAAGTAAACTCAAATAGAAAAGCAAATTGTTCCCAAGGCCAATTCTATCGAGTGGGGCTATTATCAGAACTACTTCTATAAATGCAATGTACCTACGCATAAGGCTCACGTAATGCCATCAGACAGCGCTAGTAGCTGGTCTTCAAATTGAATTACTGCCTAACGTGACATAGTCGTGGCACACGGCATAACTTTGGTGCTAGAAGTTGGCGTAAAAAGGCGAGGAACGCGGAGTCTAGGGGTCTTGCGGTCAAAATGAGGCACAGGAGCCGCCCCGAAAACGAAGCGAAGGGGCGCCGCTGGCAGCAATCGACTCGTCCCGTCTTATCATCCCCCCACCCCGCACTCCTTCGGAAGCCCAAATGCTCACGTGGAAATGAGGTGAAAAATGCATATTTTTACCAACTCCGCAGGTGGCCCAATTAGGGGGGGGGGGGGGGGG
>LYUA01000932.1:302625-314015 GCA_002093875.1 Calopteryx splendens | reverse complement strand
GGTGGTAGAGGGAGACGGGGTGGGGGAGGATGAAAGAAGAGGGCATGAACCGAAGAAAGCCATAGACGTAACGCACGTCTATGGAGCGGCAGCGGATCATTTTGTGACAAATAACAATCGGATCGTGTACTACTGTCGAAGAATACGATTACTTCACAGATCGCTAATTAAATAAGTCAAACGACTACTTTGAATTCGGCGCTTAATTGATAAAATCGATCGAAAAAATTGATAAAAATGACGTTATTTCAATAATTTAACCAAAACACAAAATCACATTTAATCTCTTTCAACAAATGTAAGGAGAGCCCTGTATGATTTTATCCCATGTTTTGCGCCTTTCATCGGCAGGAACGAGGCTACGAAAAGGAATTGGTAAGCCGATTTCATATCTTACAAAAAAAATAAAACGTGTGTAAATATTAACGCACATTTATACGCAACGCAGCCCGGGTGAGGCAAACCGTGGTGGGAAACGCATTCACCATTTATCTCAGAGTTGGCGTGTGCAAAATCCACCACTGGCATAGGTGTGACGCAAACGGTTGTGGCTAAACCTCCGAGACATTAGATGACCAGTTTGATGTTACTAGGATAAGGTTGGATACACGGTTACCACGGATACCCAATAATATACTTAAACTTATCTTAAACCTAAATAAAAAATACTGACTACGAAAGGCACCCTCACTTGGCGCAAAAATATATTCAAACATATATGCATGTATTATACTATATTTCACTCCTTTCACTTTCGGTGGGGCACGGTCAAGAAAAACTGGTTCAAGATAACGAAAAGAAACTTAATCCCTATAACTAGTTTCTTCCATAATTTTCTACATTGCCACGTCTTTCACATTCATACATTGTTTCACACATGCGGCCCCGCCGTTCTTGTGATTTCTAATATTCTTCGCCTCAAGAGACTCTCCGACAACATCCACCAACTTCTTTCTCGGTTCAACCCTCCCCTCAAACCATTCATCTCCTCTTCTCTAGAGAATCTGTTCGATACTCCGACACTAGTCGTTTCTCCCAACGTGATCAAACCGCTTCTTATACATACCTAAGTCAGTAACCGATGCGTCCAATCCACATTCTATTTATTAACATCAAATCACGCTTATTATACTACAAGACAGTTCGAAAGCAATACAGGTTATTTGAGATGAATTAGTCTCGTTTGACACGGCTCGAAAACGTTGCGTTGCTTTTCTACAAAATCTATGGTAGGAAGCAATAGACCCTTACCTTTAACCTTTAAGCGTGCTTACGCCTCCGCAGGGTGCGCAAATGACGCGTTCAGATTATTATCATGTGCCCGAAAATGTATTTATTGTGCTCTCTTCACCTTACACCGCTACTTGCATACTCATCGACCAAAACCCTATCCACATAGAAACTTGCCGTTATAAACCGTAGCGAAATTGAGAGTAATTTAAAAAAAATGGAATCCTGAAAAGTCACGCTCTCGATAATACTATGCAGTAAATGAAATAATTTTCGCATTATGTGACACGTAAACGTGTATATTTTATTATATTCATAACTGCTCGTCCTTACTTCATTCGAACTACTAAAGATTCGCGTTGAATTCAAACGATAATGCACACTTAAGAGCAGTCTCTATCTAAGTAAGATAAACGATTATTAACTCACAGTAGAAAAAATTAAGATTCGAGATCATGGGGCTTTAAGGTAAAAACAACAAAAAATACACATTTATGTTGCCTGTCATTGACCCTCGGAATGTTAACCCGAATCCAACAAAAGCATAAGTCAAAACAAATTCCCCAACCACCGGCGGAAAAATTCCACCGGCAAACTGATGGCTGGCTAGTGGAAAATGCTCAAAAGGGACTCACGGCATGCCTGTGCTTTTCATATCTGCGCGAGGCACGTTTCCTGGCAAGAATTGCTCTCGACGCTGGCAAGGAATCTCTAGATGGTCAACCGATAACACACGCGAAATACACCGAATGCAAAATGAATTTCGACTCCTTTTCTTCAGTGATCTCCGAAGCTCAGAAAGCAATATACCAAGCAATAAAATAACGCGAACGATCATGAAGACTTCACCTTAATGGTTCACGGATGAAGTACTTCATGGGGGGGCGATACACGTGCAAAAAATGACGTCATCAAGGAGAGGTAAACAGAGGAAAGATGAGATTCGTCATTCGAGCAATTCGTATTGTAGCAATTCACTGACGAAGACATCCGTAGGGGCTTGTGTGTGATTTTTTGTGGGTTTCCGTTGCTGAAGCTTGCGACCCTCGTCTGTGACCTTTTTAAACCATACCTTGAGAATTATTTGTAAAATATAGCTAGAAACCATTGAGAGTAGGTTAAGCCTCATCATTAAATGATCGTCATCAACGGTATTAAGCGCTATGCTTGAAAAATTAGCATTCCAGAAAATTTTGATACTGGCTGCTTTAATAAAGGCTTTCATTTTAGAACATACTTCCGGATATCAAAACACTTGGTTATCCTCTACAGTTATTTTACTTTCCTAAGGAAGTGGACCCCTGATGTCAACCATTTCAAGAAGCAATCAAAAAGAGAAAAAGTCATATATATGTGAATACTAATAGTCACATTTTTAAATGTTAAAACGAAGGAAAAAAATAATTAATGAACAAAAACGAGATTTTCAAAACGCATAGCGAGCTATTGCGAGCATGCATGTTCAAGATGAAAATTCCACAAAAGGATTAAGAAAACAATTTACGGTTATTTTCAAGTATGCACACTGCCGATGGAGGCCATGGCTAAGCTAATGAACAAGTGAGTCATCACCTGATTTTCTTCAAGGAACGGCATATGCGCACCTGGCTCAGATTTTATGGTAGCATTCAAGTGTTGCATCTCATTTAATAATATATACATGATATTATCTCTATTCGGCAAGAGAAGAAGAAATAAATCACACCAACAGCCCATTAAGCCTAAAAACACTTTTCTGTTAATTAAGAAAACCCTTACTCCATCAATTGTTAGAAAAATTTCAAAAAGAGGGATTGCAATCCAACAACTGAAAGAGATAAGCATGTACCTCACACCATGACATGGATACACATTCAAGCTTTTCATGAAATAAAGATTACAACACAAAACGGGGACTGCGAATTTCCAATTTTCTTCGTCTTGTTTCTACTAATTATTTAATTTTTAACCTTTCAACACAACACCAGAATAATAATATCGAAGCCTTTAGTTGCGAGTAACTATAACAACAAAAAGGTTTTAATTTTTCATCTGTAGCATCGTATTCGAGATGATGCTGTAATAATTATACTTTTAACTAAACATTTTAACGATGAAGTGTCTGTCACTGTTAAACACTTCTTTTTCTAAATTAGCTTTGCACAACCAGGACCGGTATTTTGTTTACCAGCGTCACTGATTTCTCACTTTTGGCTCTAATCCGAGACATGACAGTGCCAGAAAAACAATAATAGTAAATGTGACAATAATGCCAAGAATCGTGAATGAAAACATTTCTCAAACAGGAAATTAGTTTAAAAACGAGGCATTATATTCCCTAAGCACGCTCTCAAGATAGTAAATACATTGGCATCGGAAGCGTCCGTAAACACAACTCCTAAACATGCATTGGCAGCTCTGCTACGCAATGACGCTTGTGCCCCGAGTGAGAATATAACACGAAATGGTCGACATCATAGGTATTAATGAATTCAATTTATATCCTACCTTTCAAACTTAGATTGCCACCGGAAACCGTATCTTCAATAAATGTTGACAACCGCAAACTGCTCGTCGCTTCCACTCAGCTGAGTTGGCTATCAAGCAGAAAGTGACAACAACACAGACACGCCAATGAGGCTCTGAATATCACGTAGCAAATGACTCAGCCTCTAACACAGAGATTTACTTCGAGGTAAATTTTGCATTAATAGCTGAAGATACTAAAGCTAGTTATGTCCACGACTCCACCTCAGATAATTACGAAACCTCGATGCGCCATATTATTTACGTCATATGGTGAAAGTCTAAAATATTTTATGATAGTGCCAACTTTGACCACGCAGTGGAGCTGCTTACAACACAATCTGCAGCGGTCAATAGTGGAACTATCCGAGGACGCATTTTGTACGAAAAGGATTTTGTCGCTCAACTTAAACTTCTTATTTCCTATAACGTTCTTAATTTTTGACCCTTACAACCGAACGCATTGGATTTACAATGTAGAATACAAGAATCATAACTTTCTCCATTTTTTTTAGATAGATGCGTATAAAAAATACAAAAAGTTACATTATTAGAAAAGTTTTGCGAAATTTCCGCTTAATTCATAATCGTGAGTGCACTTCATTTTTCCTCAAAAATGAAATCCAACAGCATAATATTTCGAAAATTAGGAATGGTGCGTACAGTCCCCATTGTTTTTCAATGAGTACTAATCATGGGACTTTGATTGTTTTCCTAGGTTTGTATAAGTGAGTCGAAAATAAACACGAAAATTAGGTAGGATATAATACCCAATTAACTAATTTGTTTAGTAAATTTAACGATTTTGGGCTCACACTGCTGTTTTCTGCATTGGATGTGCCTAGAACATGCTTTAGACCTTCCAAGCGAAAAAATATGTTTTATAGATAGACTACGTGAAATTTTTAGGAATGAGATATTAAACAAAGTGTTACAAAAAAATCAATTTCACATAGGTATGTGGTGCATTTAGAGCAGCCGTTATTTCTTGCACCCTCAGATTTTCGTTTTTACTATCCCTTATATTCGAAAATCTTGATTTGTTCCCACTAAAGGTGAAAATAAAGATATCCGGAGCCTCCCAAGTGCCCCCGCGTGGCGAACTGTTCAGAAAGAAAATATCTATTAACTTACAATTCCAGGTTCAGAAAACTTTTTATCTTCAGAATCAATGTACCTCCACACCTACCTTGAAATTTTAATCGCATGTAGCCCATACCTTTCTTCCCATTAAAACCCACGAGAGCAAGGAAATGAGTGTGTTCTTAGCATGTTTACAAGCCAGTTCCAAAAATGCAATAGTTTTTTTAACTCAAGGCAGTGGTGCCTTTTTCTTGTCTATTAGAATTGGTCATTTAAAATTTTCCATTGCTCCAAAACCCACTTAATTTTTTAACCAATCTTTTTAATACATTAAATTGGCATGGAAGCTATATAGAGTGTTTCGGCTACAGAAATAAAGGTCCCAAGTTCACATCTGGGAAATGCTGCTGGCAACCTCCATATAAACCAAAGAACTGGTGCCTCTACCCTTGTATGTGGATTTCACAGATAAGGTGAGTTCCATCCTCACTATGTTCAACCACCTAGCCATATTGTAACTCCAATTCCCATCAGATCACTCAAGTTAAACAAGATTGAGTAAGGACAAGTGACACTCCAAACATCTATCAAGATTCTGTCCTGACTTATGTAGCATGCCAGGAAAACACAATGGACCAAAGAGGTCTAACCACACCAGCAATTTATTTTAACCTCACCCATCAAACAAAACTTACGGTTGTTTTCACTTTTAATTATTATACAGAGGGGTGTGGGGAAGTATACTATAAAAATTGCTAGCAATTCATTTTCTGATTTAAGCAAACCTACTGATAAATATTTTAGGTGACACCTTTTACTCACAGCAGTATTTGTTAACATCACACATTTCGTAAGGTTGAAACCTCATCATACCTGAAATTTAACCCTGAACTTAAGAAGGCTTAGACATTTACAATAAAAGAGATTTCTGCTGTCAATGATCAAATAAAATTATTGCGCTGGGCTTCAGTCAGTCATCCTGCAGCTGAATGTATTTCCTAATTCAAGAAAAACAACAGTAAGCCCAATAAAATGGAGATCACCTACACGAAGAATCAATCTTTTTTTAAGTACACCTATCATAGACATTAACACTTGATTTATTAATGATAGGAAGCCTATAATGGTAGGTTTTTGATGGACCCAGACTAACCACCGCTCCACTTCTAATTCCTGCCTAAAATTACACTAAAGCCTATAACAAGCCTACACTACAAAAAAACCATTCTTCCCCTCCACATACTTTGTCTCTTCATTCCATCCAACATACCTAATGTTTTACCAACATTCTCCCCTCTTCTCACAGTCTGCAGCGATCCATTGTCACTCAATATGCCCTGTATACTTTTCCAACCTCCTTTGAATTTCTCCCAAGCACCTTCTTCCTTTCCATGCCTAGCACTACTTTGTTTGTTTTCTTTTTCATTCATTTTATATTTTATCCATACCCAAATCTTTACCTTCACTGTCAAATTTCCATACTGTACAAAACTATGTTCCACATAAACTATTTCACTAATCTTTGCTCAAAGGTTCTCATCTTCAGCTTTCTTCTCATTGCAAAAGGTCCTTAACCTGATGGAATTCTTCTTCTTTACTATTTAGCCCATCTCTATCTGATACACTTCTCAGAATGTGGACTGTTTTACTTCCCGTTGGGTGTAGCCCAAAAATATTAGTGTTTAGCTTAGTCTACCTATTTCTTTAGAAACCATTACCGTTGCTTTCTTTTAATTGATTCTTGTCCCATACCTATAACAGGAGGCTCTGTAAAGGTGACATATCTAATTTTTGTTTTTCTTGAAATATATTTCTGAATTTAATGCAAAGTAAACTTTGTTAAATAAGTAGGTCCCTTGTTACAGTGGCGTCTCCTCCCCCTGTGGACTGGAGTATTGCAGACTCTCCTAAGGCAGGCAAAATAGGTTTAAACTAATGAAAGCATCATATGTATGCTAATGGCCCTAAAAAATTTTGTGGCATGCTCTAACCTTGGCATCTCTGCACTTCACCCTCACCTGATGCATCCCGAGTCATGTAACAACTGGCATAAGAAGAAATTAAGCACATGTACCCCATGCACCACAAGCAGGTGAGATATCCCTCTGCATTGAGAGAATACAGAAAACGGTGCTTAATTATCCATTTTGAGTCTGGCGACTTGAAGATTATAATCAACCCACATTGGACATTGAAATTCAATGGTTTCATTTCCCCAACTCCAGCATCCACACCATGTGACCTGTGCTTCAGCTTGGTGTGATGATTCTTACATTTCTGCTACACCTCTAAGAGAAACAGATCTTGATGGTGAAGAATAGGAGGGATTGGGTAAATATAGAAAAGAGTTGACAAGATAGAATTTTCTGAGTAAAGAAGGATTCATTTCCACATGGCTATGTGATAACATTGCAAATGTTTTGCCATTTTCTTAAAGCCTTGAAATTTATTTTTCTCGGCCCCTTGGATTGAAATATATTTTGCTTTTTGTCAATAATTTGTTTTGTTTAACATAGCATGTTTAGTACTCATCCGACTACTTGAATGTTGTTTGATTCAAGCAGGATGCTTCCAGGAAGTTCAGAGAAAAAACATCCTGATATGCTTCATTACCACTATCTTCTTTCAGCTACCACCAGATTGCATTCAACACACACACTAAAACTGAAAACTTCACCTGCTAAGTGAAACTTTTTATGAACCTCAGTAGATACCAGTTTCTGTGTGATTTTCAATGCATGTCATAAAAGTGGAATATCATGGCTGATAGAACTAACTGCCGCAAAAGTAGTTTTGGCCGAGAGTTTTATTGGCAGGCAAGTTGAACTGTAAAATTCAGCAACCTCCATGACGCTCAACCACCAGTAGGGTGACACATTCAAAACGTGGTTGAGGTTGAAAGTACACAGTCCCATCTCTATGGTTATTCATGTATACATTTTAACACCACATCTTTTCTCCACCTAGTTTGCTTTTCAAAACAGGATTTTAGTGCACATGACTTATTACTCAATGATTTTCATAACACTAGAAAAAGACCATAAAATGTTTACCACAATGGCAAAGCTAGTGTATGAGAAATCAATTGGTCACAATGCATTAATGGTCAAAAATACAAAATGTAAATACAAATGGTAGGATTAAGAATAAGCATACAAATTTGTCTTAGGCCCTTTGGAAATTACTGACTACCCTTATTCATAAAACTAAGGGTTGACACTATTAAGAAGAAATAAAAAGAAAATTAAATTTATTATCATATCATAACAGGGAATATAAGTCACAAAAATTCATACATACAAATGATATGACCACGTACACTTCTCAGTATTTAGAGCAGTCACATCCTTTTTTTTGACCTCATCAGAATACAAGACCAAACATTTCCAACAACAACATTAGTCTATTGTCAATGCCATTACATTAATGACAAAAGCTCATCTTTTCTGAACAAGTCTGGAATAATGAGCTAAATACTCAGTATACTCTTCATTTATGAGAACTTCTTGAGTGGATGCCACTGACATACTTTCTTTGGCAAGTGATGAACCTGTGAGTATATAAAAGATTATTAAATGAGATATCATCAGCAATTGACATAAAAAATAAAAAAAATTCAACAATTCTAAAAATGGAGCATTTTGAAAACAAAATTCAATAAAGCATTTTAAAACTGATATATACTAGCATTTCATAAGAAACATAATAAATAAAAACCAAATTAATTACACAATATTTTTCCTACATCCTTGAACATCCATTTTTTTCTATAGGTACTACGAGCACTTCTATAAAAAGTTATTTCTAGAAATCCTGGTTAGTGCATTTATTATAATTAGTTTAAATGACGAATAGATTTGGAGGATTAACGAACTCAAGCATTTGGACATTATAAAATACCTGTTGCATGGTTTGGACATCTTCGACATAACTGAATAATGACGAGAGTAGTTTGAAGGCTTTTGAGATGTTGATTTGTAGAAATGTAGACAGAAAAAAGTTGAATAGAGAAGAAGAAAAACGAAGTGTTAGATATTATAGCCCAAGAGATTTTATAGGGGAAATTGAGAGAACAATACAAAAATGATTGAGGGGATACTGAGAGAAATCGTGCTATGGGTGGATGCTGTAAAAGGGAGAAGGCAAACATGAAAGCATCCTGTTTTTCTATCTAGTTCCAAATTTCCTACCCCTTTGGCCTATATAACTTGCAGCACATGCAAAAAGTGTAATTCAAAGTTTAAACTATGCTTTTACATATTAGATTAAACTTAACTTTGCTATTTAAAAAAAATCTTCCTATGGTTTGTAATAAGAATCATTAAGACATTATCATGTTATTCTCACCACTCAATTTCATAACTTTCTTAGTATATTTTCTCATGCTTCTATTATATGAATAAAAATTAATATTAAGGACATCATAAGGAAATTTACTACAGTACTATACATATAAACTAAACCATACTATAAACCTTTACCTTAAGATTTTACTATGCTCCCAAAGAAAATTTTTAAACTGATAGAGGCTATACTTTGAACTGCACACAATGAGCACACTCTTTAAGTTATACTGGCCAAAAAGGAAGAATATTTGTGGCCAGGGTAATTAAAAAGTATATAAAGAGCTTGAGAAATTTGACATGCCTTCTATTTCTGCTAAACACCTTTTGGAGTGTAACCAAAGGATGCTTCCAGTGCTGTTCTAAAACATAACCCAATGTTAAAGACATTGATTAGATTTTAAGAGAATTTTAAAATTGGCAGTGAATAACCTTAATGGCTTTCCATGAAATTAATAGGTTTTTCATGTTCTATAGCTTCAGTGAGTCCCGTTTCCAATTTAGAACTATGGCAGTAATGAGTTTTTTTTTTAGCAATACCCATTATTGGTACATTATATAAGATTTCCAAAGATTAATTTTTGTCATGCATAGGCATTTATTCCAGAAAATAATGCTGATAAATTCTGACTCTTCTCTGATATGTCTCAGGCTGTGCAAATTTTCTGAGTGGTGTTCACTATGCAAAACTCTTTCCCTGTGAATTCTTTCAATGACTTTTTTTCAAATAAATTTACATGAGGATATTTGTCACATTGTCCCATGTCACGGTGTCACATTGCTCCTCAAAAGTAGAAGCATACAGTTTTTTGGCTCATTTATGGTGCATATTTTTATGGAGTTATTTACATTAAATATATAAATGAACATGTAAAATACTCACCAGAAAATTGACATTTTACTAAAAAAAGAAAAGTTATTTCAATCTGAGATTTGTGAAAATTTATCATTACCTAGTTACATTTTTTAATTTCTGAAAGGTATTGTTTACAGATATAATTGCTTTTATTTTTTGCAGTAAATATAATTTATCTAAGAGATTCCATCATATTTTCTCACCTTATACAACTCTGTAATGGTAAAAGTCCATAAAACTGCGGCTGATGTTCCATCCAATCACAATGGTGACTATGTACACAAGAAGTAGAGCTGTTAATGGGTATAGCAATACTTGAGTCCCTTGGAGAATTGGTAATGCTATTAATGAAAGGCAAGTTAGTTGGTCAGATTTGTTTATCCTTGAGAAAATAAAATAGTCATATCATGTGAAAAAAGTGACAAAATTTTAAGTGCAGAAATAAAATTTAATAAAACTACTTACATTTATATCCAAGAAATGTGACATAGACATAGTATCCCAATGCAATTAACCAAAGGGAGTTTCCAGCTAGGCGTGAGATGAACCAGTCATTGTCCAATAGAACTATTCAAAAATAACAAAAGGAATGCTAAGAGTTTGCACACATGTATATGTAAGAAGTGTATTCAATAATTGACAGGCTCAATTAACTAAATTAACTTTAATATTATAACATATCCACCTACAATACATGTACTTGAATGAAGTTAGTACATTCTTCTCAGCAAGAAAATAATACCTTAAATAAAAAGTAAATATCCACATAGCTATGTGCTCTAAGAAAAACTTTTACTAGTTCCTTGACTTATGAAAAATTTTAATAACAAAGCATGTAAAGATACATTAGAAAGAGGATATTATTCACGTTGAAGTTCAGTGATTATTTTATAAATAGAACATTTTCATCAGTAGAAATTCAGATGTTTATCTATTGCAAGCGACCTTTTAATTTTATAAATAATGCATATTCATAGTGCATCTTTGTCTTCTAACTGAAATTCATAATTCATACATGGTATGCCAGAAATAATGCATACTTTTAAGGCAGTGAAATGATTGACAAACATTTTGTTATGCCTCTACTTAAAGGGTACATTTTAATTACTGTTATATCTCAACAAGGGAAGAAGTTACATGCAAGATGTATGAGAAAGAAAAAAAAGAAAAGAAAACGAAGTATGTAACACAAAATAGCACAACTTATAATAACTCAAGGGACGTGGTAGTCCAGCGGTTAGAGTGCTGTACTGCTGACCTGAGGGCCCGGGTTCAATTCTGGGTGATGCCTCTTGGCACCTTAGCTTCACTCAAGCTTCATACCATTTTTTGGGTACCAGGTCATCCTGGGAAATCACAGGTGGTACAGGGAA
>LYUA01000932.1:231779-242297 GCA_002093875.1 Calopteryx splendens | reverse complement strand
TTGCCTCGTTCCAGAATATATTTCAGAAACTGAAATTTTTTTTCGCCTCTGCCGGGGTATGAACCCGTGACCTTTAGCTCCACAGGCGAGCATGCTACCCCTGGGCCAACTAGCCCCCCAAAGTTTGAGAGGCTCTTTGTAAATGTCCCTTGTGAGTAGCACCTCCATAGTTGTAACAACAAGGTAACAGGCATAACAAACTTAACAGATGAATATTGTGACTTTGATAGGAGACAATGCATATGCATTATAAAAGCTGCTCAAACATTGTATTACATTGTTGGTAATTTTTTCCAAGAGTAAGCAAATTTTTGATGCTGCCAAATAATAGTAAATTTTCTAAGCATTTACACATATTTTGCTACATTGCCACGCATGCAATTAACTTTTTTAAGAAATAAATTATGAAAATATTTTCTCTAAAAACTCATGCCCCTGGGCTTAATGCATACACCAACAGGCCTACCCGTTCACAGCTGTCATTTGTAAAACTAATGTTTGCAAAGATGATTCTGATGAAATTCTTCTTCGCAGCCACCCTAATGGACGTCTATGCACAATCATCATGGTGACATCAGCTCCTATTAACAAGGATTCTAGAAAGGCTATCAGGGAAACATGGGCCAATAAGTCCACCTTGCCTTCCGACATGACAGTTCTTTTTATTTTGGGCAGAACAATGGATGAATATGTAACAGTAAGTGTCATGTCCAAATGTTTTAATAAATCCATTTAGCCAGATAGAACATTATTCAAAAATAAACAATCGAATAAAATAAAAGTTGCTAAGAGTACAACTTCAAAAATGTTTAGTTTTCTGATCCTCATCAATGTAATGTACGGTGCTTTTCTTTTTTTGTTTCAAAGTGTGCACTTAATAATGATGTTCTTCTTTTTTCTATATGTGCTGAATACTCAAAATAATTAATGATATTTATCAATATAATAACATATGATTATTTATCAATTGTATATGATTAGTCTTATTCAATGATGTTACTGTCTTAATGGAAATTATATTTCGCTCATCAAGGACATTTATTGTAGAGAAATAAACTCCCTTCTTTAAAAACAAATAACATTAATATGTCTGTATCAAGTCATATTTTTCCATACAAATCACCTTTGTTAAAGATAAGAGCATATTTGCAATCTGAGACATGTATTTCAGTTATTAACAAGGTAGATTTTCCACATCAAAATCCACAAGAGTGGGTGTGTTGTAGAGAGAGAGAGAGAATTCGAGTCCAGGACAATAGATTCTAACAATAAAAAATAGACTGCGAAAACACTGTGCTGCTGAATGACATCACCACAGATGTCTCGATTAGTGTAATAACCTCAAAGATGTATTCCAATGATACTAGATATAAGAAAATAAGCATAGAAATGGCAGACATTGGGATTGTAACATAGTTGACTTCCAGCACCATTGATCTCCTGTTGCACATAGGAAATCCCCAATATATAAAATAGGATAAAGACTTAAAATGATATACATACATTTAAACAGCCACTTGTAAAACCTTCGCTATTGCACAGTTGCATGCTCATAGTTAAAAAAAAACGAATTTCTGGGCCAACTAAAAATTAGATTAAATATGAAGGGAGTCAGAGTGTGGTTAAATTAGAGGTTTGAACACAAAAGCTAATAATAATTCATGCTTTTCAAAATTTACAGTGAATTCATGGTTCTCTAAGTTGATTGGCCACCCTGAATAAGTTAAAACCATTTTAAACCATAAGACAAGGGCCATCAAATTAATTTCATTAAGTTATAGGTTCCCTCACATTATTAATAAATTGAATGCATTTATCTTCAATCTAGGCAAACCAATTTCCATTGTTTTAGAAGGCATTAGGAAAACGAGTGAAGAGGGTTTTTGCATGGTAGATGAGGTGCGAAGGCTATTGGGAGAAATCCAAATAAGGCAGGAATAGTGGATGCAAGGCATACAGAGGGTCGATGAATTGTTGGAGAAAATCTTGGGCAAATGAGGTGAATGGACGAAAAGATAAAGCATGTTGGATGAAAAGAAGAGTGGCAAAAAAATATGTGGAAATGAAGAAAGGGGTACTGTAGGATTGAGGTGACGTCTCCATCAGAAACCTACCCTAACTGGTAGATTACCATTAATAATAATAGGGGCATCATAAGGGGGAAACGCGAAAGATGTGAGAAAAATTACTTGTGATCTTTAACAAAATTCTATAATTTAAATTTTTTGGAGTAGTAGTTTCTCCAATCCAAAGAGAGAAAGTGTCCAGAAAATGGTCCCATTTCCAAAGAAAATGTTAGCAGATAAATGAAAATGCGTGAGGAAAAAGCTACGGAACCTTCATCAAGGGGAGGAAATACGACTCTTATTAATGAGTTGGCCAAAATTGGCCAGAGATATTAGGAAGAGGCAGTTCTTAGGTAACAGAGGCCTGTAAAATGTTCCTTTAATATTATTTCGTAATTTGAAACTTTTCAGATTGCTGGTCTGCCCACTTACGTAACTACTTACCAAATTGATTTCCAACTGACATTTTTTAAACTCAAAGTGATTAAAACTGAATAAAAAAAATGTGAAGCACAAAATTTGTCAGATATACTAAAATGTAATGTAATATTTTTTTGCAGAAATCAATTTATGAGGAAGCAATGATCTACAGAGATATGATAGTAGAAGATTTTATAGACTGCTACGAAAACTTAACTCTGAAGTCGCTCTTTAGCCTGAAGTGGGTTTCAAACAACTGTGAGGGAGCAACACATCTTTTGAAGGTAAAGATTCTCACTGTAGTTATTGTCTGCAAATTTATATTACTATAGATATAAGAAATACAAGCTGCATATGATGCTGATATCTTCTAGGGGTATGATTTAGATACAATATAAATCTACTTGCAATATTTTCAGACTGATGACGACATGTTGATATTAGTTGAAAACTTACAGGAGATCTTAACTGAAGTAAGTAGAATTACCATTTCATAACAACATTAAGGAAGCAAACTAACCATGAAAAATACAGAGATACATTCAGGAGCTTCAAGTGTAAAAAAATAATATGGGCAAATACCCTTACTTGCAGATAAACTTGAAAATTAACAACGAGAAACCATTTGCAAGGAGAGATGACAATGAATTTAGGCGAAGTAATTACAAAGATAATTATTCAAAATATTTTACCAAGAAGCATTTTCTGGGTCCATATTTTAATGGTACAAAGGAAATAAGTACTTCTGGATCGTATGTACTTGGCTACCTCTACCACAAAATTAAACCAATTAGAGACAAGGACTCCAAATGGTTCTTACCCTACACACTCTACCCAAAGGAATACCTTCCAGATTTCATCTCAGGGACAGCTTACATTATAGCAGCAGGAAATGGATTCCAAGGAACCATGAAGTCTATTCTAATGTATACATTAATTCTTTTTACTATGATGAGATATTGCATAGCAACTAATTTAACTACATACATCATAACCTAGTTACTGGCATTTTTTTTATGAAATTTTAAATGAGCATTAACTAATTATATGTTTTCTTTCACAGGAACTCTTTGTTGACCAAATCTGCACTGCCTTTAGAGGATGTATTCATTACTGGCATTATATCAAATCAGGTTATGGGAATGCCTCTTTTACGAGGTAACAAGCAATTTCACAAGACTAATCCACTCATACATCCATGGTCTGTGAGTGAGTTGGCTACTTGTTTCTATGACCGTTCCATTGCAATTCATGGATTGAAAGCAAATGAAATCTTGCAAGGTTGGCAGTTCATCAAAAGGATCAATGCAGAGAAATGCACTTCCTTGAAAGGATATTTTTATACATCATTGTACAGTATTTTAGCTCTTTTTGAACAACCATAATTTGATATTTAATAAATACTATCTACAAAAAATATCTTGGCTCATATTTTTTAAATATTTAGTACCAATGTAGGCTTAGAAATGGGTGAAATTTAATTGTTAAGTGAAAGAACTGTTAAAGTAATAAGAGATGAGAAACAAAAAATTGTCTGTAATTTTTATGAAAACAATATTTGTCATTCCTATTCTAAGGATTTTTGTATGAAAAGAAAATATATACTTCCAAGATTATTTATATCAAAAACTATGAATAAGACCAAGTATTCAATCTCATATTCTATTTTTCAAGAGCAAAACAATCTTTGTACTCATTCTAATAAATTATTTCATATGTACTTTAAACACCATATAACTGCTGGGCAGTGCATAACTGGTTAATTAATTTTTGCCATGGGAATAATGTACACCTAAACAAACAAATAATATGTTATGACAAAAATAATTGGTATAACTTAACTAATAGAATGAGATAAAATAAAGTGTAAATGGGAATTTGAGAACAAAAAACGACAATAATATTAATTTCACTGTCTACTCACAGCTGTCAGGAGTATTTTTCCAAAGGAGGGTAACCTGACAAAAACAATTTAAGTGGGCAAAATCCTATTCTCCATCTCAATATTTAATTTTATCAATGAATAATTAAGTCCATCAAGATGTGATAATAGTAATACAAAAGTTGAACCACATCCATAATTTTTTTACTTTTTTTCATTTAATCTGAGGAACTGCAATGGTCACCTGGGGCATGTTTTTAAAAGCTACAAGCCAAATTACAAGACTTGAAAAAAGTCATAATGATGCACAACATTTTAAACTACTTTTACTGAGAAATACTTATGGATTATAGTAATTTTCTGGTTATAAAACACCTATTATAAGATGTACCAGTGTTTCATGGGTTAAGTGCAAAAATCTCCTTCTCACCATGCATAATGTGCACAATTTGTTTTCAACATTCGCCTTAGCACAATTTTCCACTTCCTTATGTGATGTTGTAAGTGAAGTGAACCTCCCCATCTCTCCACCCATTTTAATTTCAATGCATATTTTGTAAGCAGATCACTCCAACTGCAGGTATAAACACATTCTACTTAATATCATTCTTAAAATTGGCTGATTTAACCTAAGAAATATTCTTAGGTCTCATTTCAAGAAAAGATGCTGACTGTTACATATTGTCTTTATCATCCTCTGCTCTTCCACTTCTTTTATTGAAATGACCCAAGTGATACCATTATAGTTTCCACACAAAAATTTGTCTGCTAGCATAAGAAATAATATACATGAATTTCATAATACAGTAATGAGAGAATGGATTGAGGGATAAGGGAAGGTCCAAAGCAACACTTCCCATCCACACATCTGTAGTCTTCTAAAAAGGCAACCAACTTAAAAACAAGCATATGAATATGGCTGTGTATACACCATTTGTTGTATTAATTGGAATAATAAAACCTTCAATCTCTTATTCTCTGCATCTGAAGGCCATCTTATCTACTCCAGATTCCTTTCAACAGGGACTCCACTAATTGCACCTCTTTTCTGTATATGTCAAGTTTTCAGTTTACCCCATCTCATAGAGTGGCTTTTGTTTAGGATAAGACTCACTGATTTAAGTCTATATAATTTAATTTCCAATTTAACCATTGTTAAGTAATACACTAATTTACTGCTACTCTATAACAATCCTTCTGAATATACACAAAAATATGTTCTATTACCCAGAATAGCCACATCCAGACAACTCCTTTAGAACCTGCAGGCCTGCATTCTTTGACACAAACTAAAATGTCTAACTCTCATATATTTACTTAACATCAGGATTTCCTATTTCCGACACTATCACTGCAACATACCAACCGAAAATTGGTTCCCCACCCCCATCACTAGTTTATACACCTACATAATGTCAACTCCAACACACAATAGCTGCATTAACAGGGAAATTCCTACAGCTAATCACCTTGACCATTCCCTTCCACCCCATGCGGCTACCCCCACCAGCACACTTCGACCTTGAACACTCCCTCCACTTCTCTTCTCCTCTGACTGCACACCCTCCAGCACTGCATAATGCCAGTCTCCACCCAGATGACTCAGAGTTCACCCCAGCATTAACAACAAAGCATGGCTCATCCATCAACCGTCCATCTCACCATACAGTACAGGAGAGCTGCTGTCAGGCAGACTAAGGTGATTCCTACTCTCATTTAAACTGATCCAATTTAAAGTTCAAAGTCTACCAGATCATTTTAATGACCTACGATTTCTACTCACAAGTGATGAAATTCATTTGATGTCTGTAGCTGAAACAAGGCTTGAGCTGTCAATACTCACAAAAACAGTTGAAATACCAGGAAATATTCTTTACTGCAACGATCATGTTGTAAAGGTGTTGGCATTTATGTGATAAATGATTTAAAATGTAAAGTACTTACTAAAAGTGACTCTATTTATGCGAAAAGACCACAGTATCTTCTTTTGGTAGTTAAAATTAATTACATTAAAATTCTTATAAGCACAGTTTAAAAGTGACTCTATTTATGCGAAAAGACACAGTATCTTCTTTTGGAAGTTAAAATTAATTACATTAAAATTCTTATAAGCACAGTTTACAGATCACCAAAAGTTGGCTATCTATCTGATTTGAATTCTGTCATATCTAATTACCCTACGGATAACAGAACATATCTTAAAAACAGGTGATTTCAATGATAACTTTAACTCAAACTCATATGACCCAAATTATCTCAAGCAAATGTTCTTGGGTAATAATGATTGGGTCTTGGCCCATGGCACATTCCCACAAGACCAATCCACAGAATGAAAAAGAATTCTGCCCGATATCTATCCTCTCAATCCTCTCAAAGGCTCTTGAAAAACTGGTTCATGAACACGTAACTGATTTTCTCAAGCACAATAATATGCTTGACCCTTCTCAATTCCGATTTCATCATGGACATAGTACCACTACTGCCTTAGTTAAAGGTGTTTTCCTGCCATGTGTTTATTTTGCTACGGATAAGTTTCCTATCCTTACATTTTTTTCACATAATTTCAAATCTATTTCACACTGTTTTCAACACCAGACTAATAAATTTTGTATTATAAAATTTCATGTATATTTAATAAGTAATGAAGAAGTGTATTTATGAAATTATGCCTATATATTTCCATGCATCTCTTGGGGGGTTAGGTGGAAGAAGGGACTATTATAATCTCAACCCAATAAATACAACTTATTATTATTGCTATTATTATTATTTTCTCTTTCAGCTATCAAACACAATTTGAACACACTTGAATTTACTAACACATCATAAATGTTATGTACGAAGAGTTAAAATCTATACATTACAGATTCAGGTGTCATGTGGTGGAAATGTTCCATAATTGTAAGAAATTAAAGCACTAGCAATTTTCCTTTATAATAATATGAAATAACAAAAAAGTTCACTTGAATATTGTGCAGTATACCAAAGCTAGTCAGAATTAAAAAATTTTTACCAAGTTGAAAATTGTTCGAGTTTTAATTTCTTACAAGTTAAAATCTAGCCATAAGTGTGTTGAAGTGTAATAAAAGTAGCAATTAAAACTACAAACAGCAATGTTATTCCTGCAGATCTACAGAGTATTCCATTTCTATCCTATCACCTGATCCTCTCAACTGTCATGCTGAATGTAGTCCAGCAGCCAGAAATATTCCAGTGAGTAGTGCACCAATAAGTTTCCAATTATCAATATCTTACATGATTTTAATGTAAATTACATTTTTTTGTTAAAGGAACATTGTCATAGCTTAGTATTTTAAGATATACATAATTCAACTAATCTGGGCTAAAAATATGTATCATCCTGTAACTGTGGCCAGACTCTGCACAGAATATAAGGGGCATTATTTCTAACAAAGTGGAATCAAAATAATGAGATATTATTTAATGAACCATTTGATATTATTTTTAATTTTTTTTAAATTTCCAAGCTAAGTGTAATAAAACATAAGACATTAACTGGCTATAAATACATTAAAAATTTCAATACTAGCAGACAAAGAAACAGCATGAATATCTCGCATTCTATTTTTTTTTTAATATTTTCATGGAAAATATGCATATTGCATATGGAAAATTATGGTAAGTACTGGAAGAGAATAACTACCATTAGGAGAAACTGCGTGAAACGCCATGACAGTGCCTTAAACGGAGTTACCCGCTGCTGTGCATACACATGCGAAAAATTCACAGTGTAAAAATTAATCGCCTGAACCGTGACTCGAACCCGGATCCCTTGATTTCCGGCCGAGTGCTCTAGGCAGTTAAGCTACCCAGGCATCCTCCTACACTGAATTTTTGAGAGCTTTACATGGAACAAGATGCTCTTACGAAATACCATACTTACTACACCACATAGTATTCATCGTCGTTCGCATAGGGCCACCGTCCACAAGGGTAAAGCAACTTTAAACACTGAGGTGTTTTAACTTNNNNCCGTCCACAAGGGTAAAGCAACTTTAAACACTGAGGTGTTTTAACTTTTTCAAATAAACTGTGGGAAATGCCACGACAGTACCTTAAACGGAGTTACCCGCTGCTGTGTATACCTAACTGGCGCCACCGTCCACGAGGTGGGGAGGAGGCCGGGCCACTCGGCCGGATATCGAGGGATCTGAGTTCGAGTCCTGATTCAGGTGAATGATTTTTACACTGTGAATTTTTTGCATATGTATACCATTAGGAGGTTATGTATGAGTAAACCAAAAGGACCAGTAAATTAGCAGGTAGCCTACTGCTAAATAATGAGCATGTGGACCATACACTAGAGCTCATCCAAATCTATCTGGCTGCCTTAATTATGTAAACTACTTTTCAAGTTTTTCTAGAATACAATGTAGTCTAGTTGGTAGAGAACCTTTGGTGGAAGGGCACAGGGTTTAAGTCTAGGACATGCCTTTGGAGACTTCCAGCGGACCCCAAAGCTGTGCGGATTTTTCGGTACTACCTCTTTCTGGGAAGCCACAGGTAAAGAAACTAATCCTTCTACCCTAATTTATTAATTACATCTTTGGAAAAGAACTTATACTCAAATAATATATAGGAACATTTTATGCTACCGAAATAGCTCTAAATTTAAACTCGAATAAGATTTTTAAAATCCATTCAACTTTTATATACAACATTTATGTTTACCCAAAAATATTTTTTTAAATAAAAAAATGTAATACTCACTACATAACCATAAGCTGAGGAGGACCAAGAAAGCTGGGTCATCCCGGGCAAACTGAGCTTTGTTTTCTAAAAAAAACACAAAGGATTGTTAGAAAGTGGGAGATAAAATAAAAAACAAAACTCTATGCATCTCATGTTAAAGCTTCATATAAATACACAATTAACATTTTAGGATCATTGAAAATAATGACGAATGATAAAAAGGGAATTATTGCACTGATAAAAATGTATGTTGACTTTGAATATAGGTACATAAGATAGCATCTATTTTCCTGATTATAAAAGCAAGAAAATTTAAAGCAAAGCAGCAGCCCAGAGCCCTTAAGCTGAACATCATTTTTGACCCTTTTGCTGCCAGCCCCTTGCTGGTAGACTACTTTGTCTATCTGGTAGACTAGGTTGCTGCTGTACTAAAACTGCCAAGCCCAATCCATTTAGTTGGTAAAAAAATTTTCCTCATTAATTTAAATACTTTATCTTAATTAATGTAAGTTTGTAATTATTGCAATGCTGATGATATTTTTGGGGTTCATTGTCCATTGTTAATTATACTTTGTTTATTGACTATTGTGTCATTTAAGTGCATTAATAAAAGTAAACAGAGAGGCTCAATAAATCGGCCCACTGGCAGTAAAAGGGTTCATGAGAGAAGTCAGGGCAAAAACCCTCAAACATCAATAGAGAATTTTAAAGTTTTGTTTGATGATGCCCACAGGAATGCAAAGTGTAACCAAACTGCCGTAGTGGTTTTCTTCAACACATACCAAACCCGTTCTATTTAAAAAATGCAGCTCGGGCCGAACCAAACCACTTTCATTAATGCGGTGTGGTCTGGTCCATGCTGGAACCAAACCAGTCGTCGCAGCTTGGACTGCTTCTTGTGACTTTTTCCCTAATTCTGGTTACGGTTTCAGTACAACATCATGTCAAAGCTAAACTTCTTTTCTCAGTTGCCCTTGTCCCAACTCTTCCATCCTCTCCACCTTTAAACGATTGAGACCAGCATGGAGGTGTGGTGTTTGGGAAGAGGTAGTTTCAGGAGGGACACATCACGAGAGGTAAGGAGTACTCACAGGGAGGAAAAGGCTGAGATTGGTAGCAGAAAAGACAATACCAATGTTCCTAGCAGGGTAAAACCCAGGCTTCAAAAAAACAAGTACCCTTACAAAGCAAATGAGGATTATGAGTGGTGTGTGTAGACCGACTATAACCGAAAGTATATGAGAGTGTGGGCGAACGCATTTCTTTGGAGAAATGGGAAATCCCAGAGGCTGGTCAGGTGGGGCCCAACCCGAGGGGGGTCACTCAGATACGTTTCCCCCACCACTTGGTCCAGTCGAGGCATGCTGACAAGAAGGTGAAGGGTAGTAGGCATGGTAGGAGTTCATTTCTCCCAGAGAAAAAGGGTGAGAAATAATT
>LYUA01000932.1:179071-189628 GCA_002093875.1 Calopteryx splendens | reverse complement strand
GGGGGGGGGGGGGGGGGGGGGGGGGGGGGGAAGGGAGGATGGGAGAGATGGTGAAGCCAAACTATCATCTGCTTTTTGGTTGTCGGTAGCCTTAGGGATCCAACGTTTGGTTGTTTACTGCCCCGCTTTTTAGAATGAATCAGTGTTTATTTTCTTGAGTTTTTGATTGATACGCCTGCGGGGATTTTAGCTGTTTTGAGTAAAATGAGCCAAATTTATAATGGATTATGATGGGTTGGCACCGAGTTTTAAGTAAGAAGATATTCACATTCATTGAGCAACGCAAAATTAAATAAAAGATAGACGGAAAAAAATCTTTTTGTCACTAGCGATACTAAATTTTCTTCGATTGTCTAAAAACCAAATTCATTCTTGCTGAGAGTAATAATTCCAACGGCTTGTCATCAAACATGCTTATTAGGTCATACAACATCTGATTTATTATGACAGTTGTGCAGATAATATATTTGTACAGTTGTGATCGATCCTGTTATCATGGGATATATTGATTGTTACCCACAATTATTCAATTACTTTTCACAATTTCGGAAAAAATTTCGTAGGTTTAGACATTTTGAAATAAAACGCTGAGCGCCTTACAGGCAGGAATATAATAATTAAAAAAGTTGGGTAATTTATAGGGCACGTCTGGATTAAAATGGAATTGCATTTTCCAGGTAACTAATTTACACTGAAAAATAATTTATCAAGCAAAAAATATTCATGAATCATTTTTAACATTCTATCTTGCCAATTTTCTGTACCCAGTATGCTAGGAATGTACAATAAATAATTTAACATAGTTCAAATTCATTGATAAATTTTAGCTGAAAATTAGTTAAATTCCATTACGTCATTTCACAGTAAAAAGAGTAATTATTGCATTGAAAATTGTAAGAAGCACCGATATACATCACATTTAGCTATCTTTTTCCCTACTTTTTACTGTAGGAGCAAATTTTGATGCGTGTTATTATCTCTCGTTCCTTGCGGGGCATGGCATCCTATTGGTTAGAGCAACTTGAGCAATTTGGCAACTTGCGGTCACAGGTTCATATCCCAGGTAATACCTTTGGTCAAACTTGTCTAAAATTGAACGAAATGGACCCCCTGCCCCGCATATACGAATTTCATGTGTTATGGGAGTTAGTTTTGTCGTTGTCGTTGCTGGCTTCCATCTAACAAAACTAACTATCGTTTGATTACAATGGATGAAGGATGAAGTTTCTTTGGCCTGTATGGCAAGTGATCATAAAAATTAATAAATATAGGGTCTTTGTGAAGTTAGGTACTTCAATAAACATCAGTAAAACGATCATTAAGGGTAGAATTTTGATGAAAAGAGATGGAAGACCTAGTGATTATTCTGGCAAGAATTAACGTTAATATTAGTGGTGGTAATTTACATTAATTATAAATATACGCATTTTACTTATTGCTCCGAAAGTATAAAGGTAGTTTGAATCGATCATGGCATTAATTCCAGCATGAAGAACGTTGCTCTAAGGGAGAATACGAATTTGTGATTGTTTGCCTTAGAACTTTCCAAATATAAAAAAGAAAGGCAAATAGCGCCGTGTGATTATGTAACCCGCAATTCACTTGTGTATCAATGGGAGGCGTGCATAGCGAGCGTTTTCCGTGAGTTTGTCTACATTTCCACACAAAGTTAGTTTCATGATTTCGTGAAAGATGGAAGAGGTTATATGCTTGCATGCACCAAATCAAACAGACACTGGAATACTGGTACTATCCATTCCACTTTAAGGCCGAAAATATACACAGATTATAATTCGATAACGGGGTTTAATCCATTCTTCCATCGTGAGCTAAAATTGAATCATAGAATTATAAAAGAAATCAAATTGCTTAAACTCACTCGTATATTAACAACGAAAGAAACTAAAGCGTATTATGCAACTTATTAGACATTTTGTAAATGTGCTGAAACCTGCCTGACTTCGTGCGGGAGACGTAGCTGTAACTAATCGCAGTCAAAGTTTAAAGAATAAAAACGTTTTACATTCCCTTGTAACCATAACAATATGAATTTTTACATGCTGATATGAAATAAAATTCTGATCCCCTTTTTTCGGTTCTTTTTCATATGCTTCTTTTAAATAAATTTCAAAGGTATTTACGTAAACATTATATTTCGCCAACTCTTCCCCTGGAATGGGAAAGCGAAATAGTTACAAATTGCGAAAAGTTGAGAGACAGGCAGAGAAGCCGTGGACTATAATACAAGGAGATAACAGTAGCAGTGATTTCAGATTATTTTTTAATTGAACCACTAATTAACGGAGTATCCAAATTAAAATTAAGGAGATGGGCGTACGGAGTGAGAGAGAGAGGGAGAGATGGAAATTGGGTGAAGAGGGGTGGGTGAGTGAAAAGAAAGGGATGCAAAATGCTCCTGTTACTCATTTTACAAAGCCACCAGTGAATGCCTCTTTCATTAGTGAAACGCAATAGGGCAGTGAGGGAGGGGTAATTGAGGGGGGAGGAATAGAGGAGGGGACGAGAGAAACGGAGAAAGACAGAAAGTGAGATGGAATGGGGCGTATTCTCGCGCGAACGTGTGCGTTTGCAGAAGAGGGCGAGGCCTGGGCTAGAGTGGAGCGGGACGAATTTTGGGGGAGGTGCGGGGGAGGGAGCGTGGGTGTGTGAGGATTTTAAAGGAGGAGGCGAGAGAGTTTGGTGTGAGAGGCCTCTCGAGGAAAGGGGGGAGGATAAGCAGAGAGGTTTATAAAACCACGGGCCACTTTTCCTCAGAATGATTTACGAGAGGACAGGAATCCCCACGCCGACCCACCTCGTACCTCATCTGCGAGCTCACTCATAATTAGTAAAGTCACGCCAGAAGTGCCACGTGAAGAAGAGAGAGAAAGAGAGAGAGATAGAGAGGGAAGGAACGCGTGCGATGCGGAGACGTGCGGAGGGGGGCCGCATTTGTGCGTTTTAATGTGCTGTGTGTGTGTGTTTGCATGTGTAAAGCCACGCTTTAAGAGTCACCGAGAGAGAATCAGCTTCGTTCCCTCCTTCCCTCTCTCTCTCCCTCTCTCTCAAAATAGAAAAAAAAAAGAAATTTTTAATCCCCCTGAATGCCATTAAACCATCTCTCCTTCCCCCCTCACACCCCACTCCCCCTCCCAGCATTGATTCCACAATCCCACTCCAGAAAAAAAAAAGCATGACGAAGGCGAGAAGAAAAAAGCGAGAGCCGAGAGTGGGAGGGTTAACGGAATCTGAATGGTGAAATGAATCACGATGCATAGCGGGCGAGTGAGGGCCACTTGAATAGATGATAGGGCCGCCTCCCCGATGGCCTCGCAGGATGACTCGCGGGAGCATCTACACTCGACCTGTCGTCCCAACGCCGAGGCGAGAGAGACGGCACGCCCACACCGAGATTGATCTGAACTGTGGCTGGGAACCAAACGATCTCTCGTTTCGCACGCAATCTCCGACAAAGAATCCTCGGACGAAAAAAAAACTCAATGGAAGAAAATTACGCAATTATGACCAGCGTTGGTGTCTAACCGCTCACCGCGAGGACGACGGGATGGAAAAATCATTTCGTTGATTCGGGGTTCAAAATCAAGACTAAGGAGGAATAAAAGCAGAGAAATTCTGATGAAATTATGCGGAGGACACCAATTACTCCTCCGCTGGAATTTTACGGGGGCGAATGCCTTCACGTTATCTTAATGGCACCCCCATCTCATTTCCTCAAAAATGCTTATCATCCTATATTTAACCCTTGAGTTTATGGTGGTAGCATGGATTCCATCCCTTGAAAAATTTGCGCAAACGACAACGGAAATGGGTATGAAATATACGTTTGTGTACTCACCCATGGAACTGCGAGTTTAGCTTTCTCCAGTTAGATATTTTGCATTTTTCCATCCACTTGCTTTCTTAGCTAAAGCTTGGGTGACACCGTAGGAAATACTCTGAAAAAATGGATTATAATAGTTACTTCATATAGGAAAGTTCTTGTTTAGCATACATCTCAGAGGTCCAAATGAAACAGGAACATTTTTGACGAATTAGCTTTCTGAAGTGAAGCTACTAAGGACCATGAACGTATTCAAGGGGGCTAAGAGGGGTAATTATCACGCCTAAATTATAATTTATGAACTATAAAAGAGTATTGAGATTATCATGTGCAACATATGAATTTATTTCGACATTATTTGCATTCATTCATCAAAATTATTTAGTATCATTCATTATAAGATATTTGTGAGTAAAGAGGTCTTTGGGATAAAATAAAAACACATGCTTGCTGTCAAAATCTCCCTTTCTGAAAACGGATACTCTTTTCATGGCCGTCCAGTCGCACCGTACTGACTAGGTATACACACTCTTTGCTATTGATTTCTCTTATGTCATTAAATTAATTATATATGAAATTAAGAATAAAGTTTCAAATACTTGATTAATTCCTCCATTAATGAATGAACTCACTCTTTTAGAAGATATCGGGATGTGCCAAATTTGGAGATATTTCACGATTTAGTCAAACTATTGAGAAAAAATCAAGAATATTACACCATTCGCCACTTTTATCATGTAGTTGGCAGACACTTTCATAGAGTACCCATTTCTAAACATTCATCCAATAATCTAATAATCGTATCTAGGCCATATCTTTATTTTCCCGATACCATTATGAAAAATGTTTCGATCCGTTAGGTTCAGCTATACAAACTGCCAATAAAAATACAATAAATATGAATGTGAAACAGCGTTAACCGTGGAACAAAGTTCTTGCTTTTTGCAATTACTTTGCGCATGACAAGGGTAAAAATTATTTTTAGCAAAGGCGAGAATAAATTTACGTGCAGGCGGCGTCAATTTCCAAAATCATCGAAGTAAAATTTGCAACTCAATCTTCCCCCAGAGAATCAGAAAGCCGCAAGCATAGGTTACCATATTGCCCCGTTACACTAGAGAAAAGCTATTTTAGGTCGCACACATGAAGGCAAAATGAATGTATTAAAACCGCTAGCTTGAACTCAGTAGCGCATCATAGACCGGGTTATTGCTCAGAGTCAAAAGAAAAGCGGAGTGGCGAGTAAGTGGGGCATAGTGGATGCAGCAAATAGCTTCTATTTTCATATTTTAACTCCATGGCTTCTTATTATGGCATAATGGTTCATGAAGTGGAAGCCACGGTCACCCGCAGAGGAATGGCGGTGGCGCTACCGGCGACCAAGCCTCCGATTCACCACCGCCTCCACGGACTGTGTGGTCGTACACGATGCCTGTATAATAAGGGAAGGAAATGGTGGATGCCATTGCTAGTCGCAGGACATCGTAAGGCCATGTCTACATTAAGTCTCTGAGTATCGCATTCTATAATACAATCATTAAATCCGGATATATATTTTATTTCTTAGAGCCACGACGAGAGAAAACGGCGATGTGGATCAAATGCAAAGCAGGTATATAGTGCCAATAAATTCTTCATATTGGTAAAATACATTAGGCAAAAAAATAAATTGAGAATAGGTTTAAAGCGAAACTAGTATGGTGTCTTTCAGTTTTTATAGTTGTGTTGCGGGTTCGATATCCCAGATATTTGGATATTTCACCAAACATATGGGCATTGATGTATATGTTCGTCGTAGTAAAAACTCTGCGTTAATGTTGCACCGTAATTATCCTAGTGCTGAGTGAGGGATAAATAAAATCCAATAAAAATTAAAGAAAAATCACTATATTATTCATATCAATACTGTAAAAACGAGGAAAAGAGTCACTTTTCATAATGAATCAAACAGTGGCACCGGTACTAATTTATTATTGGCCAATTAAAACGAATCAGAAGTACTTATGGGAAAATGTTTTAGCTAACATCATAAAAGCATAAAAATTAAAAAATATTATAGGACATATTATAGGACATTATTTTATAGGAAATTTTCTGGTTTCACATTCCCAAGGACGAATTACTTTGAAGAAAAAAATTATCCTCAGAAATTGAATATCTAGGATTCTAGTTTGTTAAAATATAATAATCAAAAACCAAAGTAATCGACCTGAAGGTCGGTTTGATAGGTGAGGGTAGAGCTCACCCAGTACCAGGCCTAACGGCGTGTTAAATTCAGACATCAGAGTAATAAGGGGGGCCAGTTCCTTTACCTGTACCACCTGTGATTTCCGAGGATGGCCTGGTACCCAAAATATGGCATTCAGCTTGGTTGAAGCTGAGGGTGCCTCAAAGCGTCACCCGGAACCGAACCTGGGCTCTCCGGTTAGTAGCGCAGCGCTCTAACCACTAACCTCTAACCACGCCCCAAAAAATTTAAGAGAATCATTAAAAAAATTGTTTATAGAAAAATTTTAACTTAACTTATTCTGCGATTGTTTAAATTAATTTTTATACATCAATATATATTCGGGAGAAAGATTTGATATATTTTAGAATCGCTTAATAGCATCCGTTTACATAGTTACGAATCCAGCTTAAATAATGAAATATAGCTGCACAGCACTGTCTGATTTTATTGAGTAGCCAACTATAGAGTGCTTACGGTATAGCCGTTTTGAGAAACGGGAGAATTCTGAAATTTCCGTCATAGCAGATGGTGCTACGATCGAGTAAAAGCGTTTAGCGGCTCACCGTTCACTGACCAATTCAACGAAATGAGCGCAATCAAAGTTCAGGGGTCAGGTCTGGGAACATCGCGCCTCTTTCCTTCCTCCCACTTCCCTTCATGCCTGCCCATTTCCCTTCTAAAGATGATTTTTTCTCGTGGATAGCTGTTTTGCCGAAATAACAGTGATAGTGGTGGTAAGCAGCAACAGATAGGCACTCTTTTCCTTGCACAGACCGCAACTTAATACTATCGATTCTCGCAATCGTTAGTTTTCAATCGTAAACCATGAGAATTTTCACAAGGTGTTCATCAAACTCATTTGTCGTATTGTGAATCCATTGTAGAGCAGGGATCCAATTTATTATTGTAATTTATCTAAGAACTACAGCTTTGATCTGAAATTTAAAATTTGATGTGATCTATTGGTAAGGTTTTTCATCGTTATCCGGATTTTACACGTGGTCTTAACCCTAAGGTAGTGTGATTCTAATTACGGAATAATTGTAGTGTCTTGGATGTTTTATCGAATCATATATTATTTCAAAATAATTTTGACTATTTTTTTATAAATATAGCTGGAATTAGTTAATTTAAAATGTTGCCTTCTTTTCCTGACTCACGTAAATGAAATGAAGAATATTTCTGTCACAACTCACTACTTTAAATACACCAAAGTAGGCAAATACCTCAAACGATTAAATATTCTTTCCATCTAACAGAAAAACTAGTGTTTAGTTTTTTTTCGCAAGAATACTATAATAACATAAAAGCAAATAACGCAATAATATTTCTGCGATAATTCATTTTGGAACAACCCTCCACGTCTGTTCAAAGATGAATGTGTCTTCCTTAATAATTTATTAGGTTTGCGTATAGTAGAGCATGGATAAAGGAATCCTTAAACATGAGACCACGGTTCGCAAAAGCTTTTATTCTCAAACATGATTCTCCAAAGGGTGCTTGGCCGATGGAACTATGTGGGTAAATGATTTGATATATCGTCCCTATGTAGTGAGATTAGTTGCTTCTTTTTCCATTCTTTTGGTGGCTTAAGTCTAATCAGTAATAATGAACTCGATTAGGGAAATAGTGTTAGGTAGTAAGGAAAAATTGACCTAGGGGTGGTGGCGAGTCTTATTACTACTAGCAAAATATTTTTATTTTTAAATTGAGGTAATTTTAGTTAAACTGATCAGATTAACTGCAATTTTTAATTGGATAATTATTCAATACTTTAACTAAATTGTCTCCGTAACACGGTGTTAATACTCTCTAGTTATTTATTCTATGATTACATGTAGGTACTTCACATTTTCCTAGTAAGTTGAAGTGAAGCACAAATAATACCTCGTCAAAAAGTTTGATATGTGTATCTTGCAGAAACAGTTTTTCACGCAACTGCTGTATTGCAAAACACTGAAACGACCATCTGCAACAAATTTCCTCCATCACTACACGTCCAATATTCGAAATTTCGATATCTGCGTCCTCTCACTACCGACGTTCTTTGCCCGGAGCCTTTACAACCCTGATCAACCATAAAATATTTCCACAGACCCTGCCACCCACTCTTCACCCCACCTACCTCTTTCCATTCTCCCCCACTCCATCCCCTCCAATCCCTTTGCGCCTCTTAGTTTCCTGTGCCGTTTTGAGTTCCATGTCACCTGAAGAATTGGGCTTCCGGATTTAGGTATCTCCTCCGCCTCCACCCACCACATCCTCGTCTTCCTCGGAAACCAAAAACCCCTCAGTCATTCCTCGGCTCGCCCTGAATCCTACTCCTTCCTCACAAATGCCCTTCACCCTCTTCGCCGGGCCGAGTACTGACGGAGAGGGGAGGATGAGAAAGTGGGAATGATGGAGAAACCGGGGATGCCTACGTCAGCCTCATCTTCGTGACTCTCTCCCCTTTAACCTCCGCTAAACCGTCCTCGATACCCACATTCACCCCCCACCCACTCCTTACGGGGATCTTTAAAATATAAAGACCCCTCCCCATCCCCCTCGAGCCCCCTTCTCATCTTCCCCTTCCCTTCCCTCGCATTCAAACCGCTCACTTCCGGCCCTCAAAAGGAATCTCCGCTGGTGGGAGATGTAGAGAGAGAGGGAGGGAGGGAGGAAGCCTTAAGGCCCTCCGAGCGCTTAATCGATTCCCTACGCTCCGCATTCCGTTGCCTGCCTGCCTCTGATGTAGATATCCTTGGAGAGAGAGAGAGAGAGGAAAGAGAGAGGGAAGAGAGAAAGGGAAGAGAGAGGGGAGAGAGAGGAAAAAAAGACTGTGTAAGACGAGATGGCGTTAGTGCTTTCTCCTCGAGGTAGAAGGCTGGACAGGTGAGCAAAGTGTGAGGGGTTCCGAAGGATCGTTTTTTAGCGGGGCCTGATCCCCACCTACCCCCTTCTCCACACACGTCTTCCTCCACCCCACTCCGGGGGATGGTAGGTTGGCGTGGCATAGGAGGGAGAATTGGGGGAATAGGGGGGTGGGGGTGGGGACTTGAGAGGGTAGGGGGGCGGAGAGGCTGGAGGTTATGGGAGACGAGGTCGGATGAGAGCCGCTTCCGCCGTTTCATTGAAGCGGCGACCTTTGAAGAGGAGGGTGGGAGGGAGGAGACGGTGGTGGTTTAGGAGCAGCGCGAGGACCAGAAAGAGAGCATCGTGAATACTTAATTTCAGCATCGTCACGACTCTCCTCTTTCTCTCTCGGGAGGGATGAGAGGGAGCGTGGACCTCGCGAGTGGAAGGCCAAGGGCGGCGCGGAAACTGGGTTTCGATACCAAAGGACGGCTCTCACGGCAAGGGAAAAGGGTTCTTTTTTCACCCTTCTACATGTTTCTTCTCCCTTTTCCGGGAGTGATTGGGCGAGAGGACGTCCCTCGGCTCTCGCCTTGCCTGGTGGCCCACCCCCCACCGTCTCCCATTCCACCCTCCGTCACCCTCTCACTAGGCGGGTTGGGGTGGGGAGACCCAGATGGCGGATCAAAGAGGAGTGCTTGTGGTGGAATAGCGCTTTTAAACATTGCGAAAGAGACGGAATCGGGGAGTGACTCCCTGGAAAATGCTCGGCACACAACGTTACTCCCGACGGAACGAGTGTGCGAGCTCGTGAACCCACGGCCCTTACGGCGGGATCGCAGGTCAAGAAATATATAAACAAGCGGTGTATAAAGAGTAGTTTTAGGACACCTTCACAAACGGGTTTTTAAATTTAGTTGTCTCCTAGATAAACTTGGGTCTATCAATCTATTCCTCTCGGATGGTGAATCATTTTGAGTGGACTCACGTCAGTGTAAGTCGCTGGCCACCTTAGACTGAATGGTAGAATTGAAAAGCAGAGGATGGATTTTAAGTCACCTTTGTGCGAGATTATAAAAGGCACTGTTTTTAAGGAATTTTCCTCCAGAATTTTTCATTTTGATCTTTGAATTTGAACAAAACCTTAACCAACCGGTGAATGCTTCGTGTGCCTGTTGCTCACAATTGAAATTCGCTCAAAGGTTTTTCCATTCTATCTTTCCTATCTCGGTGGTCAAAAGCCCTTTATTGCTGTTACTGCATTATTTATCTTCAACACATGCTTCCCGAAGACCGGAGTCCTAACATATTCCTCCATGCGCATAACATGACATTCAGACGTTCCTCCCCCACTTGGCATTTACCTCTCTCCAACCGGATTTAGGTTGGAGAGAGGTAAATGTAAAATAAAAAGAGGTGAAGCGGCCCATCATTCCGTTCGACCAGCTGGGAGAAAGAATCGGTAAAATAAATAACGGAGGAAAGAGACGGAAAAGAATGAGATGATTCCGCCGTGATGGGTTCCGCAAGTGGAGAGTGGGGGGTTGAGCGTTGTCCACCCCTCTCTCGATCCTCCCGCTTCCTACCATCCCCCCCATCCCCCGTCGACGATCCACCCCCTTCGCGCATCGGGTGGGGAGGGGGGGGGGGG
>LYUA01000932.1:94543-104822 GCA_002093875.1 Calopteryx splendens | reverse complement strand
CCAGTTGAAATGGTTGTGTGGAACGATGTAATGAACCGGACGCGGGTGATTAATGTCCGTGGAAATTGATTTGACATTAATTCCACGGATCCCATGGGAGAGGTGTTCATAAATATGTGTTTTCATGGGGTGCGGTTGGTTTCGAACACCCGACCAATTGAAAATGGACACGGCGCGGCGGTTAATCGTCTCACCACCGTTGCGAGAGACGAAATCGCTACGTGTTTGGGGCCGTTGTGAGCTCGCTTGACCGAAAATTTTACGGCGCCTTGAGTCTTGAGAAAATGGCAGTAACTAATACTGATTTATTGCGTGCATAAAGTGCGCAACCCAATTCCGAACATCATATCAATCTCATATTAATGTAACAGCAGGGTGTGGATCAATGACATCCATGTATTACGTCGAAGGAGGAAACCCTTATCAACAAGAGACTCGCAAAGGTATGCATAACAATAGCCGACCATATAAAACACCTAGAGGTCACTCTATAGCATCAGCCCCAAAATGGAGTAAGAACGTCAGGGACGTCTGCCCAGCCGTACTGAAGAAACGTGGGTTCACCAAATTCCTAGCTGGAAATATTCAATCAAGTACCGACATAAATTGTACTGCCCAATTGTTTTATTAAGTACTACGCGTTTCAACGCCTAGGTTTCATCCTCAGGTACAGTCTATACAACACACAAGGAGAAGAAGGGCTTTATATGCATAAACCCCTGTGGAGGGGGGGGAGGGGGAGAAAGTGGGAAAGAGAGGTGGGGGGTTGGTCAGATATCTAAATGGAAATGGATAAAATAGGTGAAGGGGTTTCGAAATCAACATAGTTTAACCTTCTTTTTTTCCTATGAATAATCTTCCACCTCACCAACGCGTCCATTCGACGTCCCTTTTTCTCTATGTTCAGAATTTTAAGATTAAAATCACAGTGATGGGACAGCTCCATTAAATGTTTGGCTAAATAAGACTTGGGGTCGTTTTTAAGGTAGCACTGCTTATGTTCGTTGATCCTGGGGTCAAAGTCCTTCCCTGTTTGACCCACATACACGGATTCACAGCTGTCACATGCCACTTCATACACTCCTGACTTCTTAGTATTTCTCGGTAACGGTCTTTTTTTCGGTCGAAAATGTTTTTCAAAGTGGATGGAGAATAAAATTATTCTTTGTATTTTTCCTTGGGAATGCATTTAGAAGCTATATAAGTATTCCTACCGTTGAATGGTAGCCAAGTAAATTTAAGCTTAGTTAGTAGCAGTTTATAGGGGCGTTAGAAAGATACAGGTAGCCCTCGACTTCAGCACTAGTGGACGAAAATTACATCCCGCCGCCGACGAAGACGGTAAAAATTCTCTGGCACTGAATCACTAGCTCAGAAATCGTCAAATTAAACTAGCCTGAGGATTAAATCCTAGCACCCGACTACGAGTGGGATTTTGTCTACCATATGTATTTTAGCAGCACATGTTTAGATGCCAAGATTTTTATTCGCAAAGTAATCAGGAAAAAATAAATCCTTAAAGAAGTTTTCGTGGTTAATCGATCAACTGTCTCGGCTTTTCACTTTAATGGATTCGATCACGTGAGCTGGTAGAATGACCCCATGTTTGGATTATAATTGTAATCTCGTTGCCTCTAGTCAAGAATAGGAAATGTCTATACCGGATTTTTCCTTTCCCTATTATATGCGTCTCAGTTTTGTTATAATTACTGCCACTAGTTGGAAATGCTTGACTGATTAAGAATGTTTAATTCCGCATAGTAAATTAATTATTACACGTATGAAAAAAATTGTGCCGTCACAACATTTTGAGCAATAATTTTAGTGAAGATTTCAATGATGTTGAAACTCCACAAAAAGCTTATAATGAGAGAACGATTGCACGAATTTTTCAATGGAAGGGAAAAAAAGGTAATTATCACTAACACGCAGGAATTGAAGCCCCTTACATATCCATTAAATATTTCCAGGGAAGAGCTAAAGCACACAACGAGCCGAATCATTTCTAGGACGATTTATCTTTTAGCTTACCCGTCATGATATTTCGATGAAATGGATTTATTATAGCCTACCGTGACGCTAAATTTTTCAGAGAAAATTCATATCATGAGTTAAACGTAAAACATACACAAAAAGGTTTTGATAAACTGAATGGCATAAAATGTGAAACGAAAATGTAAAAAAAAACAAATAAGCCATAGTAAACACTTATCTTTAAAATTTATGACTTTGGGAAGAGTGAAAAAAAGTTTCACTTTCACGCCACGTCACTAACTTTGTTTATTTTATTTACCAGCGCCGTTTTAGTTAAGTGGATGCATGCAACAACTGCTTGTCACTTTCTTTCCATTACTTCAAGATGAAATAAAGTCCTCGAAGGGATTATGATTTCACCGCTGTCATTACTGGCTAATCTTGATTATTCTATTACATTATTTGAACGTTTGGCAGTGAAATATTTTCCTAGATGTATTGATACACAAAAAAATCCAGGGGAATGAAGAAATTGATTTTTCCTCTCTTTGAGAGTCGTAGCCAAAGGAAGGATTTCTAACTTTATTCTATATAGGCCAAGGAAATAATATGAAGGTTGAAGTAGCCGACATTTATTAAGAATTCAGCTGTTATGTAATCGATTGCTCAAAGTTACACCTGATGTATTTATATATAGGTAGCTTGAATACCATTTGAAATTGAGGAATATTAAATTAATAGACTAAATGGACATGATTAGTTTTTATTTATGTTTACGCAACAACGATTTCTTCTATGAAAACAGATTGTACTAATATAATTTAACAATTAAAATATTTACAATATAATACTCGTTAATAAATAAATCCAATTATATAATAAATTTCGTAATTAACCATATGCTTGAAGTGCAAGTGGCTGTACCATATAGTTTTACCTAACATTCCCTCATCCTTCACCAAATTCCCCTAGGTCCCTTAGATTATACAGTTTTATTTCTAGCCGCTGACATTTTTCCCCATCAGGGCATTTCTCTTTTAATGTAATTTCAATTTTCCACATACGCTATCCCATTGGTCTCTTACCTAATGCTCAAATAATCCCTCTTCCTTTTGTATTTTCTATCACCTTAAACGTTTTTTCAATTTAAGGATCCGTTATCTATAAATATGCACCTCTCTATCCATTTTATCTTATTTTTTATTAGAAATTGATTTGCAAACACCGAGTTGCTTCTTGTCCTTTTTAAGCACTACCCTCTATCCCACACTCCACTTTCTCGCTCCTATTTCTCCCGTCACCCATGCTTCAGCGTTGTAATCCCATTCAAGGTTCCTTAAGCAAACGTGACAGACAGGCAGAAGGGAATTAGCCCTCATGCACCTTTAGCTTTATAAAATTAAAACTCCCTCACAATATACAGATTTCAACAATATACAAATTGAATGAATGGAAATAATTTATGCAAGATAAACAGAATACCTCTGCAATGGATTCAGTGGTTTATCTTTTGGAGCTAAAATTTGACCGATCGGTGGTAAAAATATACCCTAAAATAAAACATACACATATTACTATTTTTTCATTGTTTCCGTCCAATGAGCTATCTACGCGGAAAATTGCAACTTTATAGCTTACCTGGAAGTTCCGCACCTTTTAACGATAACTCTGCACTGAACTAAGCATTTTACTTATGAGGTTAAAATTTGTAAAATCATCGGGGGTAAAAACAACCCCTTAAAATAGAAAAATTCACATGTTACCATGTTTCTAGTTGATTGCTTCGGAAATTTACAATAGCAATACCTGAAAGGCATTCGAAGATCGACTTTCCAATTCCATTACGGGCCAATTCGCAGTGGACGAATAATAATAATAATAATAAATATAACATATGAAACTAATAATATAAGATATTATTAGTTTCATATGTTTCCATAGAGAACAATTCCGAAGAGGTGAATGAAAATCTTAAAATAGTCATGTTTGAAAAAAACATTTTCCAAATTCGAGTAAAATATGAAAAAAAATCTAACCAAGCTAGAAGTTTTAACTTACTATCTACATTTTCATATTTTGATGAGTGAATGAAAATCTCTTCACAGAGAATTTCATTTTTCCCAATAAATGCCATTGGAAAACACAAATGTTTTTGGCTTCAAGCAACAAATTACCATTTTAATACTCCTTTGTATTGAAGAAGGCTTTTATTGTCTTTTACAAATTTCTACTCAATCCTGGAATTAGTTTTGGTGTGAGGGTAGGACTAACCTACAAACAGATTTTCAGATTTATATGTTAATAAGGGTGTTTCCATGTATTAGGGAGACGATAATTTTGAATGATATTCCTTTTTGAAACACTCAAGTTTGCTACACGTTGCTGCATGTAGCCGTTACGACGAAGTGACGACGAAGCCAATCATGAATTCTTTAAGGCTTCCATTTGTGATCCATACATCTTTAACTCAAGGAAATTCATGATATTCAACATCTCGTGAAGGATATTATTAACCACATTCATTTTTATTTTGTTATTTGAGGGATACTGGGATATCATTAAATTGCTCAGAACTAAGGATATGCTATCTCATTTTCCCGTACTATCGACATAATTCTTTTTCGACATTTTTGGTAATCGATTTCTGTTTTAAGTACCTTTACGCCTGACTTTAGGCTGACCAGTCGTTAACCAGAAGTTTGCAAATTCATTCTCTTTCTTCCCCGCTCGAAGTTTTAATTCATCCGCCCCGCAGGGGACGCTGAATACCTTGAGAGAAAGACCGTCATATTTTCGTAGAAGTTAAAAAGCGTCAGCGCACTGAACGAGGGCTGGTTGTCGATTACATTCACGGGAGAGTGAGCTTCGGACGCCGCGGATCGGTGGCTGAGGGGCTTGGGTGGACTCGAGTGTGACGGGGGCGGGCGAAAGTATTTTCTCGGGAGAGATGGAGGGAAAAGGCGGTGGTGATCAGTCTCCAGTACTTGTAGGACCACGCCTTATTGAGTCCAGTTTGGGGAGAAGAGGACCCTGACCAACAGAAAGACTGCTGAGAAAGTAACGATGGTGTACTGAGTTTGGGCGCATGAGACTTCTGCGGCAGAGGAAATGGCCGGGTGTTCACTGCGGCAAGTGCTCCCTCGGCAGTGTGAGTTTGTTTGGAGAGGAGCGACATTGGGACGGAGACTAGACCCCCGGCAGACTGAGCTGGGAACCATTAAAAGGAAAAGACGATAGAAAAGGAAAGTGAGCTACGAAGTAGAAAGCGAACAAGTCGAGGAAAATGATACCAAGGAGAATCCGTCGTGAGGCCAAGCAATGTCGTGCAAGGAATGTCGATCCGCGCAGCGCTTAAATCAGTCCACTTGCTTTTGTTTGTTCGTCCTAATTACCCTTTCGTTATATCGTTTCAGGGATATCTAACGGAAAAATCGTTTATAATTTACAATTTCCATCAAAACTTACTCAATTTATATCTCTTCCTACCGACTGTACATATTTCGACGCTTATTAATGCTTAAGCTGCATAAAGAAGGAAATAATGATACATGAATATACTGCTAACAAGGAAAATTTAGCTCATCAGTGAACAAGATAAAATTTGGAAGAGTTAGGTAGTTGCGAGATAGATAGATGCGTCTCTACATGAACCTTTCAAAAAAGTTAATTATAGAACTTAATGATGGCAGTTTTCATGTTAGTGGCACGCTACACAAAGAACTTTTAATTTCAATTTTCACTCACTTGCCATGTTTACTTAACTACGAGGAAATAGAATCTCTTTGGAGACATATTTTAGATATGCAATTGAGTCAAAGAAAAATTAGAACTCACATATTTCAACTTTAAATCTTATTTGTAGTGTATCGAAGGAAAATCCTCAATACAAGCGTATACCCTCATTAATTTACACACTAAAGTATTTTTAGGCTTAATCACGCAATAATTATCAACCTTTTATCTATTATTAATACGGCTTACCACAAAGGTAAGAAACTTGAGCAACAGGTTGCAATGAAGGTAATGAATCTTTTTATGAATTTTTCCATCGAGGTATTCAATTTATTCTGACCTTAATCTGGAACAGTATTAAAATTTTATCTTAGCCTCAACCACTTCAAGGGTGTGTTTCCTTAGTGGATCCATGTTTTATTCCTGGTGACGTCTTTGGGAACCCATAATGAGAGACTTTTCGAGCACTAGGTTTTCCTGAGAAAGGAGATGGCACCCCTATCCTGATGTGTGAATTTCACACACTGTCGGGTTTAGTATTGTTTTAACTCTACCTTAAACTATCAAATCAACCTTTGGGTTGAATAATTTGATTTTCATTGGTTTTCAACCTCTTAAAATAGATTGTGACCACCCCACCATAAGAATGAATGCGTAGGGATATCGGGAATTATACGAATGAGAAAGACGCGGAACATCAGAAGGGACCTCGGAGTTTTTGGATCAGGTGCCGTCCGGACCAATAGTGGGTCGTCCTCTCTAGTGCAGCAGGGGGTGGCGACAGGTTGACAAGGGCAGAGTGACGGGTATTACCACCAGTGACGGGCATGGTGAAAGTTTCCCTTGAAGAATAACACTGTGAGTGGCGGGTCTTTTCCTGGAGTTTACAAAACTTTTAAGGTCACTTTCACTGCCGTTTTCATTGGTTTTGTGACTCGTCCGAATTGGTTTCTTATAAGTTACGAGTTAAAATCAACCATTGCGTTACGACTTAATTACCAACACTCAAGCAATTTTCTCCGTTACTTATATCATTCTCGAAAAGCAACTAGTATAATTACAACTTCTCACACAATTGCAGTAATTAGATAGGTATCATTATATTGTCTTTCGGTGGATGATACTCAAGTTTTAAGAGGAAATTTTAGTTCAATGTTTCAATTATTCTCGCATTATTTGGACTGATTTACAAGCGAGGAGTTTATTGAACCCTGATCCTAGCCAAAAATATCGGAGAAAGATATTATGAGAGCTAAGTTGAGCAGAAGGAATATCACAATAATAATCCCGATTTCAAAAAGACGAAAAAAAAGAGTCAAATAAAAAAATAAACACGCCAAGTCATAGTGGGCTGAAGTAAGACGACGGAATAAAATTTTTCTAATAGATTTTGCTTAGAGTTATGCAATTAAAATGTGCAGGAAGTACATATATTGCTTCTCCTTGGGAAGCATTCAAAACAGTTTTAAAACTAAGACACGATAGCTAAACCTTTAGCTAAAAGGACGTCTCTCTTAAATTGTAAAATAAATTCTTATCCACAACAACTGTAAATTGAAAATAGTGTGCTAGGTCGATTTAGATCATTATTTGGATTGAATTTCATCATTCAGAAGCATGCACGTAAACTAAAAACGAAATTAAGGGTATTTGACTTTCTCCATGAAATAATGAATATTTAATTTACCGTGGATCAAAGCTATAATATTTATAAGCCAAAGCAATAAGTAATTTAAAAAAAACTTCATTTTAAAAATAAAAATGATGAAAAAAATGAAAATGTGCTCAACCAAAACGAAACAGGCACACATGGTCTCAACAGATATCTCATCGCACCGTGTGATGGAATGTCAGCAACTGATAGCGATGCTAATTGCGCGTTTCATTAAGCAATCCACGTAAAAAGCGGATGGCTCGTCATTGAGAATTCAGTGATCGAATTGAAGTAATTTGTAGTTCGAGTTTTGAGAAAATGTCAAACACACATCACAACTAGATAGAGCCTATCAATTCGACTAGTGTTTCCCGAAGTGTAGTGCACGACATGATTTAAAGTGGAATACCTACGTAAGGAATATTTTATTTTAATACAATTCTGCCGCATCGGAGGACTTATGACGGAAAAGAGAAGTTCCTTGAGTTTATAGAAGGCATTAAAAATTTTATATAGATTGTGGTCTACAATTCAACTTGCTAATTATAATTCTGTTGATACAATCGACAGCCATGATAGTATTAAAAATCATCTGAAATTTTCATCAATGCATCATCTAATTTTCCTAATAAACTGTGTTTCATTCTTGATAAATTTCATAAAAACATCCTTAAAATGTAAATACCTTTATGGTGCTACATGCAGCTAAAATTTCATTTAAAAGTAAACCAATTACGTGCCTACAAATGACTGATGTCGAGGAAACCCCATTTAATAAAGAGTAAAAATCAGAAGAAATATTTTATTAATTTTTTTAACAAAAAATTAATCAAGTTACTAAAAATTTATATGAAAAATGACGATAATTCTATTTTATGGTACGTTTGACTGCAACGTAGGTTCTTTCAGTGATTTATATTTTGTTAAGCATTCTATCGTCACATTTCTCCTTTCAAGCATAACGAGTAGTGCGAAATAAATTCATAAACCCCAGATTTTGGGATTTCACTTTCTTGCACATTCATCTTTCACAGCATTAAAACTTGAAAAGATTCAAAAGATTACTGTTTTCACGTTGATTCCATAATAATTCACTTCACGCAGCTTTTGAAATATCGAAACCGAATCTCAATAATTAATACTTAAATAATTTAAAAATACATTTATGATGCGTCGTTCACCGGATAATTGTATTTTCCCGCTGAATTTCTAATTAACGAATTAATATGGGGCTTGATAACCCATTTATAACACTTGAGATTGCTGTTTGATTTTATTTTGGCACATCAACATTCATGATTAATGAAAATTCTGCAGTTCAAAGCTCATTTCGAAATATGCTGGTGAGTTATGATAGTCAAGGACAGACGTTTTATTTTATTTGTAATATGTAAGTTAGACTCACGTAAATAACTACTGACGCTAATAGTAGCTAGGTACTTAATTTATCTTTATATTTACGCTTGAGACTGACCATTTAAGGTAATATATAAAGTAAATAAGTGCGCATGTTGTACGCGGATAGGATTACCTGCAGTCTTGACGCTGCAGGGTGGATGCACGCGAAAGAACCAAGCTAGAGCAACATCGCTTTAGACTGTAGTTTGAAATTTCATTTAAAAGTCAAAACTTATATAAATTTAGATGTTTTGTCAATATTTTTCGACGTAATCCTTGAGAAACGGGGTTTTAAATTACTCCCTCTGTCATCCCGCGTACTGAAAACATCTGTCGCTCACTTTCCTGAACTAATTTTAATTAGTTGATAGTTATTCCTTTGTCATTGATCTCGCTGCCATTATTTATGTTTTCCAGATGGAAGAGGCTTTTTTTCAGAAAGTATTACTTTCACTCAACATTTCTTTCATTTTATTTCTATTTTTATTTTCAAGGTCAAGACTGCTTTCTTGTTCGCGTCATCTTGAGGAAAATAAAACAGCATTTTTCTTCGAACGTTCTTTACCCCTTACCGAGGAGGGTTTTTGATGAACGGACGAGTAGACGATGGCACCCTGTTATAGAAGCGGCCATCTTTCCTCGTGCAGACATTCCCTTCCACTTTTGCGTAGCGCCTAAAACAACGGCCCCTGGCGGAAAGCGCCACAACATCCTCCTGAGAAAGAAGACCGAGGTAAAGAGATGAAAGGAATTTTATGAAAAATGCTGATAAGGGGAAAAAGGGTTGATTCAAGATACGCTCATGCTGTAGTCGACGCGGTTGACTCATACTCTGATCCACAACTACGAACCCATTTTGGGCTATCACACTTACCGAGTGTTCAGATGCAATATTCAGATTTTTTTTTCAATAATGGGACACAACACATAGTCACGTATCACTTGCCGGCAGATCTGTAAA
Source organism: Calopteryx splendens (assembly GCA_002093875.1). Taxonomy (NCBI): domain Eukaryota; kingdom Metazoa; phylum Arthropoda; class Insecta; order Odonata; family Calopterygidae; genus Calopteryx; species Calopteryx splendens. The sequence goes on along the minus strand of LYUA01000932.1, from coordinate 95,103 downwards.
GAATTTATTTATCACAAGAGTGGCTTTCAATTAAATCTTTGACGAATTGGGTCCTCAAAGAATTAGGAAAGAATTCAGATCGGCGCCGACTCAGGCGAGGCGACAGGGGAAGTAGGAATGATTAGTGGAGGGATTTGGATTTAGTGACGGCTCTAGCTTCAAACCACCTGATTCTCAAGGTTTTTTTTGCGAGTCTTTTCCTTTTTTCCTAGAAACAAGGGTAGTTCTTATGTAGATCGAAAGGCTATAGTGAAAATCCACAGAAGCAGTGATCCAAACCTTCAAATGCCGCCTAAAAACTAAGTTAAGAGTGTTTATTGTTAATAGGGCGAAGTTAATAGTACTATTATATGAATTAATGTGATGTGCCGATGTGATAACTAATATTTATAAGGTACAAAAATACTTGTTATTACGCAGTTTACTTGAACGATTCTATTCTATTTTACGAAGTGTAACTTGCAACCTGTCCCCAAATACCTATTTGAATGTGTCTAATTTTGAAGGTTTCGAAAATCCCAATTTTGAACATCATTTTGTATTTTTTTAATTCGTGAGAA
>LYUA01000932.1:74486-84772 GCA_002093875.1 Calopteryx splendens | reverse complement strand
GGAACCCGGTCATCCTGGGAAATCACAGGCGGTACAGGGAAAGGAACTGGCCACCCGATCCTGATGTGTGAACCGACCTTCATTTTGATTACTTTGATTTTTGATAATAATGGTTGGAACATGTTAACTAATGTACAATTCTTTCCTTACTCATTCCACTATATATAATCAAACATTAATAATATATTTTAAATCTAATGCTTCTTCTAACGCGTCCCTCTCCCATCTATATCATTAAACAATCCCTTCATGGTAACAAATTCTATCTAAGCAGTTCCTGTTTATAGGCAGAAAAGCGATTTAACTTCAGAAAGCCACACCAATGAAGTCGTAACATTTGAAAGCATTACTTGAATGAAAAAATCTTTCATACTATCCACTCACACAGAGCGAACTATAATTGAATATTTTTCTCCATTGACTTAATGAATGCCAGGCAACTAAAATGCGAGTGGTCTCTTTTGAGAGTTCAAGAATAAGGCCTAATTATTCCTTGATGAGTATTTTCAAATTAACACAGATTAGATAAAAGCTTACGGAATAAAACATGGTATTAATTAAAAACTAGAGCAGACCACAAGCGAGAATGTTAGCTCATAGCTCTTCGTTTATTTTCCCTGAAATAATTATTTTAATTTAAAATAAACCAAATTTCGTTAATTTTCCCATTTTGGAAAAATAATTTCCCAGATTCCTAGTTATTGTCTAATTCCTCGAGGTATCAGGTTTTAAATGTACGAAAAGATTTTCTTGTGAAACGAAATAAGAAGTACAAATGGAGCACCTACAAGTAGTAAAAAAAACACACCGCAACACATAGTGTTGTTTACACTTCAGGACAAACCGCGGGTAAAAAATATGATACGTGCCTAGTAGTAAATTGAAACTGAAAAAAGTTCAGATTGTCATTTTAACTCCAGTAGGCCAACGCATTTACAATAACATGGTATAATATTGAAACCACTCCATGAGTTTCTTTTGTGTAGGTTTACTATCAAACCAAAATTTGCCGAGTCAATAGATCAACAAAACCTAGACACTGGTGAAGATTCAAGATTCAAGTGAGTGAAGCGATTATTAAAATTGCACTGTAAATCTATTTCTCTTTGCTAGGGAAGTAAATTCAAACATTTTTAAATAATGATACCATGGGAGTAATTCATCTCAATGCTCTTGAAATTAGAGCGATGACACCAATTCCTTATTTAAGGAAATTGGTAGAGTCTCGCTAAATTATTCACGCTAAATTATCAGAGAGAGAACACAATACTGACATGCTAAACCATTTAAAAAAACGTGGAGAATAGTATTATGAACGTATCAAGAGTAATCATAAAGTATCTCAGGGGGGGTTAAGAATTTTTTTATATTAAGAATATTTTAGATAGTAAAGAATAGTTTAATATAGAGAATAGTTTAATAGCAGAGAATAGTTTAATAGTATAAAATAGTTTAATAGTAGAGAATAGTTTAATAGAAGAGAATAATAGAGGGAAGGGAAGTGACCTACAATAGTTTTAAGGTTTTTGTTTATCTAGTATTTTTTGCTCTTTCTCTCTTCTTAGAGGCGATGTTTATGATATTGATACTCATTCATCAATAATTACTGTATGGGGTAAAATTAGACTTATTCCATTAGTAAATTAGAATTAGTTAAAAGGTAAAGGTAAAATTAGAATTAGTTCGTCAATACCAAATCGTAAATTCTTGTTCACTTGTCCTAAATATAACCAGTGCTACTTCTTGTATAGAATAGAATGAATGTTACATCAAGCTGTGTTCTACATTTTTGTCTTCTAAAGTTGTGGACAAGACATTGGCTAAGAACCAATAAGATCACAATATATTACCACTACGCCCTGCCTAGAATTATTTAGTTCATAATGATGAATATAGTGTATAGATATACCTCAAACTATGATTAATGCTCTTTTTCCTGGACATAGATTACGAACAGATTCTCACAACTTTCCCGTTTCCACAGTTCAAGTGATTATCGAATAAAAATAAGTTTTTAAGCAGGATTTCCGTTCCTCAGCATTCTAAGCTCAAAAAATTAGCACGCAAAAATTTTCATTTGCACTGGTTCTCTTCTAAATGTAATATATTATCACCTTGCAAGCCAAGGTAGGCCCTATTCTCTCCAAAATGAGTGGAGCGAACGTTCATACTCGTGGTTATAGAAATAAATATCTACTTATATGCGGAGAACAGAAACTGAAGACAAGCAGGCTGTTGGGGTTTTAATCCCGTGTGAAAACGCGGAAGCTCTCGTCCACCATCTCGTGTGCACGTTCAATTTTTGATCCACCCCTTCCGGAATGGTTTTTGTTAATGAAGGCATTTAGCGACGAGGGACTTTAGAATCTCCGTCGGATCACGTCGGATAAATCAAAATATGGTTCTCTTTGGCCAGCCACATTACATTACGGCCCCGTGACTTTTTTTCACGAAGGCGGGGAGAGTAATGGGGGCAGGTTCCAACGAAGTGCGCATTGCGCGAGGGTCGGGATCGAAATTGGCGAATCGAGTGAGCCACGCACCAGCGCGCGCGACGGCTATCCGATTAAGCGGTGGGGCCTCCGCCGGGGCAGGCCTCACTCAGTCAGCCGCCAAACCTCTCCCGCTCACTCCCCGCCCTCTCAACCTCTTCCTCGCGGGAGGGGGGAAAGTATATTCATCCTCGATAACACCCAATTCACATAAAATCGAAGAATCATCGAGGTCATGACATCAAAAATTCGTTTCTGTCGAGTCTCAACAATTTCGAGACCAGAAGTTGTTACGGAGCTTCACTTTACCACAAAAAATATTTTCCTGTGAGTAACATGTACATTTCATAAACCTCTCTCAATCACCGAAGTGAACAACTTGAATGATGTTGATTTTTATAGGTGAGGGTAGATTGCACCCCGACCTAAGCCGTGTAATCTACACGCAATCAAGGGAAGTCTTCGAAAAATATTTCTTGATATGGCATATCTTGCCAGATAAAGAACTGAAAAAAAAATATATATATCTATATATTTATATATATATATATATATTATACAATCAGTAAGTACCGTATTTGTTTAATTATATTTTCACCCTCAGGCTCGGGCCATCATTGAATACATTTACGGGTGAAATCCAGGGACAGCGATTTGTTTTGCACAACGGTTACTGATGACGAGAGCACTTAACAAGGATGCTATAATGAATATTTCAGGGTCGGCTCCATGGTACGCAATTCTCAATCGTTCGATCGGTTGGAACTAATGCCCCTCCAATATTTCCAGTCTTGGCTCCTTACTAACTCTTCCTAGCTGTTACTACAACTAACAACCCTAATTTGTTTTAGATATATCTTCCCCACCTACCTTTCCATCTTTTAAATTCTACTACACCTACAATTATAAATATATCAAACCACCTGTTCTTAAAACTTGTTACATCACATTTATTATTCTTTTCCTAATTTCCTTCTATAAGTCCGCCTTCTTCCTATGGTTCTTCACCACCTTATTGGTCCATCTAATATTAATCTCCTTTAGCTCCAAAAACGAGAATTTTCCTTATTTTTTATACTCATTCTTCACGTGCGTATCACAATTTTCTCCAAAAATAAAGTTAAAAAAGTAGAACCTTATTTAAAAATTTATATTTATGGCGACTAATTTATTTTGCTATTGAGAGCCATTATTTTCATACTTGTTCTACACATTATTTCCTTATCACATATTCAATTATGCGTAATGAATATTCCAAAGTACCTAATTTAACTTAATTTCTCTAATTTTTTCATTTCATCTCTAATATTTACCCTAATTGTCTCTTTATTGTAGCATTTTAGACCAGACTTTCCTTCACTTTATTTCTACGTTGAACTTTTTAAGGATTGTTCCATTATTATTATTGTTCCTTGAAGGGTAACTTCAAGTTTGCAAGGTTTTCACAAATTTAATTTAATAGGCTTAATAAGTATAATTACTTTCATATCTGAAGGCTTTATTTTTCATCCTATCATGTCAAAACTCCCATCAATAGCTTATGCTATATACGAGATAAACAAGATAGCCAACAGTGAGCAGCCTTGTCTGACACCCTACCGAACATTTAACAATCTGATTTAATTGTTCACCTTCCCTTTCGTTCTCTGACCTATTGATGAGGGTTCTGTTTTCTAAAGTAATGCCTATCCTTATAAATATTTTAAAAGGTCGCAGTTTGCTTTTTAAAAAGCCTTTTCTAGACCTTTGAAGGCTTTAAACGTTGTTTTACCGCATCCTATATTTTACTCAATCAACAGCCTTAAGGATTGTATGGCTGTCCATATTCCCATTTATTTTAATTCCAATTTGATCTTTATCAACGGAGAAATAGATTTTCTTGGCCTTCTTATTTTCCCTTGGATTACCTCTTTATATTACATGTAAACAATATTAGGTAAACATTTCTAGCTGCAGTTTTTTCCATTAAATTTTTTGTAAAATATTCTGGTACTTTCTTTCATGGTAAACTCAGGAGATGAGGGTAAATTGAGTTTTGGAGTACCTTCATTCGCAAGTTTGTAAAGTTCCCCCAACTGGTTTTATTCTTGTTCAACTGTTTTACAGATTGCTCAAACTTAAGAGCAAGATTCCTTCCCTAAATTCTATTGAATCCATTTGTTCAAACTTTTCTCTTCCATTTAATCACTCCTCCACCAATTGTATATTATAGCGATGGTTTCTCTTGGTATTACTTACGCCTGTCAGCTTTTTCACTCTCCATCATCGATAATTTACCACTTTTGTCTATAAATACATTAGGAGTGTTCTTCGTTCAATAAAACGTTACTTTACAATCACATATGCCTGCACTCGGTTTCCTTTCTCCATAATTCCTTGAAACTGAAACAGACCAATTATTTTCAAACCTTTATTACTCCGTGTGTGTTATTTATAAATATTTTGTATTTTTCCATTTCTTCTCCCTCCTTCTGAATTTTGAGATCAACCCTTATACTCATCATTCTCCGTATAGTACTTATTACATGTGGTTTCCTGGGTGTCTCATTATCGAAATTATGATGCAAGTAGACGATAACATATTTCGTATCAAATTTTAATCAAAAGTTTCCTGCTTCGACATTTCACGACAGTTTACGGCATGCCGGCGGTTGGAAAACCCCCGAAATCCTCATGACTTCGTATGCACTCTGGCTGCATAACTATATATGGCCAGTGTCAATATTGATCGAGAGTATTTATTACACCGATAAATTCGCTCAATTGAAATCACACCAATCGATATATTTTATTATTATATATTATATAAATTATTAATTTAGAGGGCTTATGTTGAGAATGTAATATCGCAAAAACTACAGTAAAGTGAATTGCAACGTCGTGTTTCTTGGTGGCTCAAAATTGAGTGAAATTGCACGTCGTAGTCGATGCGTCACAGTCATAATTCGCGAGGGTTCTATTATTGGAAATATTCTGCCGACCAGAGTTCGATTTTTTATGGGTCCAGAGATGGGACACCCTCACAGTTTGCATTACGATCAACCATTATTCAACTCCCTCCCTCCCTCACTTGCCCCCCAACCTCCCATCTACGTCACGACCTTCAACTTTTTTTATTGCCTTTCAATATCTACTCCGAAAACTTTTCCTGCCTTCTTCAAGATTCTATAAAAAATCCACTCTTCCTCTATGCTTTTTTTTGTTTTAACGCTACATTTTGACGGAAATTATAATGAACACAAGGATTAGTAGATAATTTATGCGCAATCGTGTAATGTGAACGTTAAGATATGATGCATTTCACAGTATTCTAACAATGCAGCATGCATTAAGAACAGAGTTGCTAGGGTTGGGAGCTGATAGCCGAAGTGATTTCCACCATTAGGGATGGCTGATTAATGGGGTCGGTACGATTTTAAGGAGCAAGGGAGCCTGGGATGGATGGAGGGAGCTCGCCGGCGGGAGGCACTCCAAACGAAAGGCGATAACGTGCTCGCTGAGCCTTCCATCAAACGAGAGGATTAATGCAGTTGAAGTTTTCTCCACGCGGCACCCAAGGAGTGTTGAAATACAGCTGTTGAGACCCACAAACGTCGGACCCAAATACCATTCCTCGCTGTGGCAAGCCATTACAACGCATCAATCACTGTGGAAATGGGTCAAGTATTTAAAAGTGGAGTGACACTAAATTTTGAAGAAGTATCCCCTAGAATTGACTTATAAATGTATTTTAAAGCGCGTGGAATAATGACTGATGTAGCCTTCATAGGCTGTCTTTATTTATCCGCGATATTTTATAGGTGTGTCTTTTCCGTTGACGTAACTAGTCCATCACGGTCTAGATTAGGTTATTTTACAATTTTAGGGAATAAGTTCTGTACTACGATAATATGGTTATCCAACAATACTTATTCTCTGAAAACAAGTGTTAATGGTGTAGTCAAAATCTGAAAATGACATCAACTTAGACCAAGCGGAATTCCAAAAACGGATATCAAGAAAGGAGGATTAAGATGAATAAAACAATTTAGTAATCTAAAATTACTTTTGTAATAGTTCAATTTCGAAGACTTAAGAACGGAATATTGTAACATAAGACTTTCAGATTTCAATTTATTGCACATAAGCATTTCATTGATCATAAAAATTATTTCCTTCTATCCCTATAGCTTGGAGATTCACCAAAGAAACAACATTCAATATGGACCATAGTATTTTGCCACATTTTTCTAATCCAATGGATATAGACGATTCCGTGAATTCCACTTAATTTATTCCAGATACCCTATTGGCCTATGCCGAAGACATAAATGGAGTTATGATTTATTTTGAGCTTAACGCATTAATTTGATAATCACGAGGCACACTCCGGATATTTTCCCCGTTCAGCAAAATGGTAAACGGAAATCGCTGGGGCATTCATTTACGGGAATTTAATGTCTCGGGTCATTAACTTCTCGAATGCCGAAATGAAGTAATTTGAATCTGCAAAAAATAAGGAAGCGATGAACAATAAAATATCCCACAAGAGGTCCAATAATAAAATTTAGCCTAATTAATCTCTCACCACCGGTCGTTAGACGAAGCTTGGGGATATAATTCAACTGCCAAAAATGAGTGATGATACGTTTGGCTTAACGCAATGACGATCCTTTGATGGAAAAGCTCTTCAGACACAGAGCAAAGATACACAGAGAAGAACGTGGGACATCGGCGCTTTTGGTGTCTTGTTGTGGAATTGAGGCCGACGCCCATGCTCATAATGCGTACAATACGTGAGAAATTTAAAATTAAATCAGCTTAATTACCTATAATTTTTAATTATTCAAAATAAAGAAATACTTGAAAATATGTGAATTTCCATAGCCAACACTGCCCTGAAGTTTAGGAATACACACTCAAATTCAGACACCTACAACCCATGGTATTAATTGGAACCGTTCCTATGCACGCAATGTTTAACTTTTACGTCTCGGCCACTTTCCACGCATTTAAAGCATGGTAAAATGCACAACGAGATGATTATTGGCTTGCGCGCTTGTTCAAAGGCGTAATTATCTCTAGCTTAGAGCTCTGGCCTCTTTGTACATTCTTACTCAGTACCAAGAACTTTTCATACACCTTCCTCTCTCGTTACATTTGTCACCATTAATTTACTCCATGGTTTCTCCTAGCAAGGCTAGGGTACGAACTGGGATCCTTTTCTCGAAAATATCAGTGAAAACTTTCTTACAATTAATTATATAAAACTTTCTAATCACCATCATGTGAAATGTAGGCTAAAGGTAAATTCTCGAACTCATTAGATGTCGTTAGAGCACTTTGCATGCAAGATGAAAGATTCGCAAATTGATTTTGCGGCTTTGAGGAGTACGTTCCTACTAATCGGCAGCTTTAGAGAGCGGGAATGCCTTTCGCACAGGCAAAGTCACAGACCCTCGTTTTGCCGCTTCCTCTCGTCTCCTTCCAACTTTTTCTCGTGCTCCTCCAGGGCGAAAACCCCTTCGTGAAATTACGTACGTTATTCACGACTCCTAAGGATCCTTCGTGAGTACCTAATCTTCATGTCCAATATGTGGAAGCAAGGGTGCTTAGGACGGCGCAGCAACCTCCTCCGCTGCCCACCGCCGCACTCTGCGTGGCGTGCTAACGCCCTCGACCTCCTGCGGATTTGCTTTTGGACACCGAAATGAAATTGCACCTTCCCCTCTTTGGGAGCTCGAAGGTATTAAAGCGTGACCGCTGGCCGTCAGACGGGGTGGTTACGGCCCCGGGCCTTTGACGTGGCCCGTGATTCAATATCTCCTCTTGGGAGATTTATTCTCGTGGTGGGAGGACGACTTTTTTTAGTGCTACACAATGAACATTTGGTAGCTTTTGTCGAGAGATGCGTCAAGCTTTAGGAACCCATAAGACCTCGCGAACAGACCAAGGAAAGATTTTCAATTATTAAATCTCCTCCCAGCGTACCTCCTACAAAATAATGAAAACCGGGAAAACAAAAAGAGAGCACAAGTTAATCAAAATACGCATAATAAAACTCATTAATATTCAATCAGCCAAGCCGTGAGAAAATAAGGTCTCAGTAAGGAAATAAAAATTGGAAGACCTACTCTGGAGTAAGGGAATTGACATTGGATAGGGAAGAATGGAGGGGGGCTGAACTTTACCATTCTCAGGATTAAATGGCTATGATGATGAACATGAATAAGAAAATTATTTATTTCTAATGGTCACCTGGGAGACATAAACTTCAATTTGGATCAAACTTTAGGCATTAGTTTAAATATCTATGGAATGTTTTTCTATACTAAGTAATTTTAAAGAATCTGTTATATGCTTCCGCCAGCGTAACAAAAAAATTTCAAGCAGCATAAAAAATCATTAAATCAGTGGTAATGTTTAAAAATTATTTTTTTTGCCAAAAACTAAATGAATGTGTTAATTTACTTGTTTTTAAGACTTAAAATGATCTCAGAATACATACCAAAATGAAAATAAAGAATAAGGTGAACATAAAATGATGTAATCTAGACAATGTATTAATGCACTTACGCCATTTCGGAATATTTATTTATAAATTAATACCGTGAAAGGCAGTTTCATTTTTATACTCAGATTTCCTTCCTACAGATACTTGATGCATGTCAAATACCCACTAATATGGTTCACTAGCCGTAAATTAACCATTTATTAATTTTCTCTCCATTCAATCACCAAGCTTATAACGCTGTTCCTTAATTAGATCTCCAGTGAAAATTGTTTAATTAAGCTAAATCCAGAAAATATGACTTCAAGTTACTGATGCACGTTACATATTTTTGAACTAGATTATTTCTATCTTCTGATGCCTCTCGTTCAATCAGATCCTACACTCGTTTCTTTTCGGTCGACAGGAACGGAATTGTCACCGATTACTTCCAGCGGGGAGAGTTGGAGAGAAGTTTTGAGGTGTGGTTTATATCCCATTTCTCTTCTCCGTCCTCTAAACCCCTTTTCAGCCGATGACGCATCTCCGAATAATACGATTTGATTCAGCACTCCCCAGGGGGCGAGCGAGTGGCAGGTGGAATGTGACGGTATTCCACGGGAGGAAGAGAGAGTTTCGCGATGCGAATATGGGAAGGAGGGGCTGGCGAGGGTGGAAGTAAGGCGGTCAACGGCGATGACGATTGGTGGAAGGAAAGGAAGGGGGGTGGAAGACCCATGAGGGGTTGAGCGAGCGGAACGGGGGCGTCTCACCCGTGGGTCCTCCCACCCCCCGTATCGAGTATCGGGAAGGGTGCCTCCCCAAACCCCCCCCCCCACCCACGATTCCCGCTCCGTGGGAAACGGGGAGGACGAGGAGGAGGGGGAGGAGGCGAGCGGGGAGGAAGAGGAGGAGGGCAGCGGAGGCGAACGCGGGTGGCGGGGGAGGATGGAGAGAGGAGGGGGGGGAGGAGAGGCTTTTCGGGGTGGAGGAGGGGAAATGGCGCAAAACTAATTACGACGGCGTGCGAAGGTTGGCGGCATTGATTACGTCCACGCTCCACCGGAAGACGATAAGGCACAGGTGGTTGCGATGGCGCCGAAATGTGGCGTGGGGCAAGGGGAGGGGCGGAGTGGGGAGACCGGATCCACCCCCGCGGGGATACGCCGGGTGACGACGAATTGATGTGGACGAGGCATGGAGGGGTGTGGGAGAGGTACGGTTGGATGTGAAATAAGAGGGGGGTAGTGGTTAAGATGGTGACGGCTCTTGGAAGGGTTCCAACGTGTCCCTTTTCTCTCCTTCCCCCCTCACCCTCCCAATCC